>NAJN01001498.1:0-10830 GCA_005059845.1 Cryomyces minteri
TCAAGACGTCACGGAACTGGAAGAATGTACGAAGGTCGACATGATACGGATACGGTACCCTAGGTCGTTAGGAAATTCAGTACCACGTCTGCTCTATCATAAGTCCCATGGCGCGTCCTCCTGGACTTTCACGATTCTGCGTCCACGAACTCCTCCACACGCCCATCGTCCGAATCTTGCCTCCGTACACTTCTCTCCGGCTGGTACCCAGTCGGCTTCATGGGCTGCTGCAATCCGATGCCGAACTGTCCTCCGCCGTTGTCTGGGTGCTCTATATCTTTGGGTTCTTGCCGCATTTGGCCCATAAAGCCTATGTGGCTGGAGCTGCTGCTGTTCACTCCATCGTTTTGGCCGAAATCCACAAGATCGTTAGATCCTTGCGGTATGCTGTAAGGATGCGTTGTCTGCTGCTGCTGTTGTGAGTATGAGGGTTGAGAACTTGGTTGTGATTGTTGCTGCTGTGGTTGCCTCTGAAGCTGCGGCTCCTGCCGAGGTTGTTGATACTGCTGTTGGTACTCATTCTGGTGCTGTCGTTGCTGCAGCTGGTGTTGTTGCTGACCGGGTAAGATTGGAGCTATGCTTAAAATGATCTGTGACTGCTCTCCTGGGGATCGACCGTCGCTAGACGAGAGTGTCAGCGCTTCTGTAGACCTTCCAAGACAAGGTCGTGGCAGCCTACATATCTGCATCAAGGATCCAATCCAGTCCCTCTTCGCCCTCCCTGTCTCTTCCTCCCGCGTCTATTTTCCGGAATAATTTTGGGTGCCATTCGATGCCCTGCTCAGCTCGCTTGGCTGTCTCATCACGCTGCATGTTCTCTATTCTGCTCTTCTCATCCGTGGCAGTGTTCTGATCCGCGATTTTTACGGCTTGGGTAACCTTGTACCACAACTTCTGAGACTCGCGCTCAGATTGCTCGGACAAAGGCCTGGCTGAGGGGGGTGTTTCGCGAGCGTGAGAAGCGTCAAACAAGAGGTCCTTCTTATTGGTCTGCCAAGAGATGATGTCAGCGCAGGATCGTACGGGTATCGCGATTCCACTCGTCAAGAGAACGACGCCAGTTTCAGGACGCTTTCAGATCTGAACACGTACCGTCAGGTTCTTGATGAACATCTCTCCACTCCACAATCCGCTCAACTCGAACAGACTCTTCCCCGACCTGTCTTTGATGGAGCCACCAATGGCGTTGTAAGTGCCGCTGAAGTACCCTTTCGTCTTGAACTCAATGTCCGCTTCGAGACCAGTTTCCGGGCAACGTATATAGGCGTGGTCGCCCAGCTCGTATTTCATCTTACCAAAGAGAATGCCTCGCGCGTACATGTTCGGTTGTGTTACGAAACTATGGAGAACATACAAAAGTCAGCACATGTCCGATCCTGCTGGTTGTGTTTACGTACAATCGTTCCCCACGATTCAAGAGTCGCATGACGGCTATACCTTCCATCATACTTGCTGCCGAGTTGCCCAAAAATTTACTCCTCGGTTTGAGTGTCCCATCTATGCGAATACGATGCTCCGGAGCCATATAAAAGTAGCTCGATTTCGGTGGATGATGTGATGTTTGCTCCGAGATATAGTAGCCGCGTGTGCCATCCTTGTACTCCCAGTAACCTGTGAAAGTCTCGCCGAGAATCGGATTCAGAGGTTTCTTGACGCCGCTGCATAGTGCTTAGCCATGACCCTCGTGGAGTACAGTCGGCGTCTGAAAGATTACGTACGGTGGCTTGATGTGCCATCCACTGAGGTAGAACTTCGTGACTGCTACAAAGCGTTCCACAGGATCGTCGATGGTAGGTATAGGAAGTAGAATTTCGGGATGTGCCATGAAGCTGCGTACGCCACGGTCAGCATCTGCTTTCCAGCACACTCTCCGGAACCCTGATTTACTTCGTGATTCTCTCCAGCATAGACCTTGGTTCCAGGATGAAGGTAGGCAACGTTACCCTGCTGAGATCTGCGCCAGGTCGTAGTTGAGAGATGATGTGAGAGAGCACTATGCGTGAGGCCCCTCTTGTCAGCGTATGCAGTTTCTAACCATAGCTTCCTTGAATTCCTAAACTGACGGGGCATGCATACCATTGCCCTGGTCAGCATCGACCACCATCTCATCGTCTCCGGCGGCACCATCAGGCCTGGCTTCATCGGTGGAGGAGCGGTTGCCTGTACGGAGCCGAGTTGGAGACATTAGCCAGTGAGTAGCATGTCGGAAGGGTTTGAGCTGGACACTTGTGGCCGTCAGAGTCCGACGTACTTGCCAAGGAATGCCGCCGATGGCTGTGTCCAAGAACCATCGTTGCGGCTGTCAGTGGTTTCCTTGAGATGGGCTTAGAAGGGAAACGTAAGGATGGTCAAGTTGGGGGGATGGTAAGGAACAGCGTCCAACTAGAGGAAGGCCGCGGTCGAATGAGGTTGTGAGCAATGCAAGGCAGACATGGACAAGCCAGCTTCGTGATGCCAAAAAGACCAGCGGCCCTCCTTGGCTAGGGCGCGGTTCGACGTCACGTTCCGGCGGGGCGGCCTTGCCGACGTCCAACGTTGGACAAACGTCTTCTCTGTCTCCTTCCCTTCACAGTGCGGAGTAAACAAGAGATAAACAACCCATGGCAAACATCACGATCAAAGCATACGCTCTAGAACTGCGCCCAAAGACTAAGGTCCATTTGCGCGAGCTCGACCTAAATCTAAAGATCACAACACCTCCTGTTTGTTCCATACTTCTCGAAGGTATATCGCATTGGCCTTCAGTCTACACTTCGGCGCTGCTGGAAGTAGCGGATCATCTCTTACTGTGTCTGGCCTTCGTCCCTATGTCAAGACAAGCTCATCAATTTGAGGTCTCTTCCGTACGGAACCTGTGAGAGCATTTGTAATTGGAAGAACCATGATCAGATTACAACATTTTCCAGGGAGCCGAAAGATGCTGCCAGTGTGTCCCATAGACTCATGCGAATAGAGGCGAGTTGTCTAGAGTCCCCGAACTATGTTCTGGGCGAAGGCTCGATTCCACACTCAAACAGTGGAGCAAAATTGCTCAATATCATGCCACTATGGATATGGGCGAATGAACGCTCATTAATCAATGGATTTCGTTGCAGCCTTTGCTTGACTCGACGCCGGTAGGCCAAACATCCGATTCACAAGGACTATGTCCTCTCTGAACTTCGGTTCAAGAAATGGAAATGTCTTTGGATTGTATAAGTTACGAGCAGCGCACCCATAAAACGCCAGGAAGGCTGGCGCTAAGCTCTGTGCGATGAGACAGCATACCATGTGTACCATGCATACCATGCGAGGCAAGGACGAAGCAAACACTCTCGCATGCCTGGTCCTACATCTATCACCACAGCACTCGCAAGCCTCCCACCATCACCGTACAGACAGCGAGCTGCCACATCTGCACCTCCCTCCTCCTCGCCACGCCAAGACCCGGCTTCCCACCCCCAATCCCGTCCTCACCCCCGCTCCCCCCCTGCTCCGGCCCCTGCTCTTGCCTGTCCACATTCTCCTCAAACCTTCCAGCAACGTCCCCCCCAGGCCAGTACTCGCACACCACGTACCAGCCCTGCACGTCGTTCCGCCCATCGCACGCCACCCGCCCGCAGCCGACGCTGGTCGTCGCCTTCCACACCAGCTGCGTGAAGTGGCCCGTCGTCTCGCTGAAGCCAGGGTGCTGGAAGGAGTAGAGCGCGCGCTCGGCAGCCCAGGCCGCGATGGCGGCGCTGGTATTCGCGTAGTTGGAGGCGAGGTTCTCGCCGGCGAGGCCGCCCTGAGAGATGGGTTGTCAGTTGTGCGGAGGGCTGGTGTTGGATTGCGAAGGGGGTATCAGGGAGGAGGGGGGCAGATGAGAGGAGGAGAGCATGACGGACCGAGTGCGCCCATTGACAGCCTTGCGCCCAGCTGCTTGCGGAGGAGGCGAGACTGCTATTCCACGCTAATGTCGTGGCGTTGTGCTGAGCGCGGTACACATTTGTTGAGTTCAGCACGTCCCTCTGAAACTGGTCATCGGAGGTGTATGAGGGTGATGGTGTAGATGAAGATGTGGGCACAGTCGCTGTCACAACGATTGTGGATACTGCTGCTTCTGCAAGGGAGAGTTGTGCCAAGAGTAGGAGAGATGGAAATAAGCAGACGAAGACGAAAAGCTCGGGAGAGAAATGGACGAGGGCATCCATTGACAAGACAGAGATACTGCATAGATCACGATTCAGCGAACACGGTTATCGAGTAACCAGGAGACTGCTGTGTTTTTGTAGATGTGCTTGGAGGCAAAAAGGGATACATAACCGCAGTGTTTCAAACAGTGCCAGCGCACAAACGTCCACATCCATAGACTGCCCCTGGCTCAAGCAATTTGTCTCAGCTATCCAGAGATACTCCTCGGTCACAAAATCGCGTCTAGAGATCCTGCTGTTGTGGCCGTGTGTTGACAGTGCCAGGAAGAGGAGGACGAGAAATGAATGCCGGTTTCGCGACGCGCCGGACCTCTCGTACGCATTGCCTGCAGTCACAAGTCCTGCGCGGCGGCCATGGTCAGTACGGCAGCGTACTCGGCGTGAGGATGGTCAACTTCATCCAAAGCTCAGTATGTTGTAGGAGCAATGATCTGTACTCAATCGGTCGCTCTGCAGAACGTTGTACGAGTCAGCGGAAGCAGTGTTCGATGGCAAAGTAGGCTATACAGAACTGACAGTTCAACCGGCGAGTAGAATTCTGCCGCACAGACATTTTGTGGGAATCAAGCCAGACATCAGCGACGCTTGTTCGACGGTTTGAGAATACACCGGTTGTAGACTCTACGAAAATGGGAGAACGGAAGAGTGGTATGTTCTTCTGCTTTGATGGTGACCAGCATGTTTGTGTCGTCAGACACATCCCAGCCCAGCAAAATATGCATGCGCATACGTACATAACAGCACCGACAGGGCCCACCAAACACCCCCAGCCTTAAACGCCGCCAGCAAGCAGCAAGATCATTGACCTCATCAAGTAGTCGTTGTCGCTCGCCGCCCTCGACGCTCCGCTTCAAATCGCCCTGGCCGCCTCCCCACCCCCCGCCTCCACAACCTCCTCCCTCTTCTTGCCCCTCCCAATCCCGCCCTCGCCAACGCCCATCCTTCTCGCCACATATCGCTGCGCGACAACCCCGACGCTCAGCCCCAGTACCTCCTCGACCCACTCGGCGACCCACTCGCGCGGATCGACGCCGCCAGCGTTGATGATGTCCATGATCTCAGCTGGCAGCGCGCCGGCTGCGTCGCCGTAGTCCGAATCCGGGTAGGTCGGGGCGGCGTCGAGCCAGGAGGTCCATTTCTGTGGGGTGGGTTGCGAGAGCGTGGCGAAGGTAATGCTGTGGATAGGGTCGTGCAGGAAGAGGGCAAAAGCGACGAGGGCGTCGGGCGCGTCAGGCGCGTCTTCGATTCCGCCGATCAGCTTCTTTTCGGCATGGCCGCTTTCCGGCGTCGCTTCTGAGGGCCCTGCGAAGAGGTCTGAAGGCGCGGTGTAGCCGACCGCTTGGATGGCGAGGAAGATGTCGCTGCTGCGTACGGGATTGCTCTCGGAGAGGACCGATGCAGCGGCCTTGGCAGCTTCTTCGACACCGCCGCGCGTGGCGAAGAAGTCGGTCGCGTAGCTCTCCGCCGCCACTCGGACTAGCCGTGTGCCCTCCCGCAGGCCCTGGACGAGGCCCAAGTCCCGCTTCGTCGAGCTGTCCCGCCACCAAGGGCCGTCACTCCATCCTGCTTGCGAGCCGCCAGTGTAGCCGTCGGTCGAGGCACGGCGGTGAGAGGACTCGGAACCGCGCTGGATGACGAGGAGGTCGCCGCCTTCGACTTGCGACATGACACGCGAGAAGGTGGTATAGATGAGCGAGTCGAGCGAGGGGTAGCCGATCAGGTCGTGTGTGATGTGGATCTGGAGGCGCTCGTGCTGTGATATCGGGGGTGCGAGGGTGTGCAGGATGTTTGTGAAAGTGGGAAGCGCTCGTGAGCTGAGCTGGCCACCTGTTTCGTGCAACCGCTTGGTATCAGCATGCGTTCGCGAATGGAAGTTAGGCGTTGATTGGGAACGATGTGGGTGCTATTGTAGTGACGTGCCTATTCCTCGTAAAGCGCCGACGTTTCCTTTGACCTGTTCTGCCCACCTCTGTGCCTCCTCGTTCTTCTGGATCTCTTTCACGGCCGCTTCGGCCTGCTTGACTGCTGCTGATGCCGTCGCGAACACGCTGCCCCACCATCCTCCACCGCCCCCCTGCTTTTTCTCTTCCTCCTTCGCGGTCGGTGGTGGAGGCGGCGCCTGGAACACCTTCTGCTGTGGTAGGTCTTGGTCTGCTACATCATCGACGGTGGGCTTGGAGCTCTGGTGGAAGCTGCGGGTGCTCTCTCCGCTTCTTCTCGGTGCGCTCACCCGCGGTTTGTCCTCACTCGTCCGGCCAGAGCCGGGACCGGAGGAAGAGGGAGTGTGCACAGCATCTGTGCGCTTGCCGGAGGTGGTGGACGAAGAGAGACGATCAGCCGGAGTGCTTGGTCTGCTGACGGGGCGGGCACTTGCAAGAGCAGTGAGCTCGGCAAGGGGGTCTTCGTCTTCCTCTTGTAAAGAAGGAGCGTTGTTGGATTGTACCGCTCTGGCCGGAGCTTTGTTGGTGGTGGTGGTAGAAGTGGTGCTGTCGTCGTCGCCAATGCCTTCGAACTGAGCAAACAGCTCTTCGTCCGTTAGAGCTTTCTTTGATGCCATGGGCTGACTTCGATCTGTCTGTGATCTGTTGTGTTTGCCGAAGGTGTTGTACTGCTCTAGTCTACCGCAGTTCTGCTTGTAGCTGCGTTATAGCTGTGGTGTTTATGGCATGCAGTAGCTTGTCGTCGCGTGGTTGGCTGGAAGTGGCTAGAGCTGCATGCAGTAAACTCATGATATAAAATAATATCCTCGCTCTTCACCACTCCGCAGAATACAGAACCCCGTCGAACTCAAATCTCACTTCTGTAAGTGAGGTCGAGCCTTACTGTGGTATCTTAGCTATCGACTTGTAAGCCTGTTGAGCGTTCCTGTCGGTCTCACCATCTTCTGGTATTCATCGCATTCGTCTCCTTCGTTTCCTTGCATTGAAGGAAGACATATACAGTGCCTCGCTATTGATACTGCTTTCAATCCCTTCCAACAGACTTGCTTCGCGAGTCATGCGTACCAGAGGTCAAGAGCAGAAATTCGTGGAGCCTACAACTCCTAGAAGGAAGATGAGATCTCCGACTCAGCCTCGAAGTGCCATCAGGTCCTCGGCAAGACTTGGCACGGCAGCTTCTCCTGCCAAATCGAGCAACACATCAAGAGCAGTCCGAAGTCTTTCGGGAAGAGTTCGCGCGGCTTTTCAGCCTCGTAGAATTACTCGGTCGATTTCAGACTTGTCTATGGGTTCGGAGATTGCAGTTGGCTATCCAGTGTATGCATCATGGAAACGTCCGACCCTCACGATCCATGGAGTCAAACAGTACCTGAGAGAAGCGATTGTGCAAGGGGACTCGATGACGGACATGCGAGACGAGCAGAGGCTCATCCTCGACCCGCAGGAGAGTTCTTTCTCCGCAGAGACTAATGCCGTCCCATCGATACCCGAGGAAGATGAAGCGGCAGCTACGGACGCTTTGCCAGTACATTACTCAGACCCAACGGCTGAGGAAGGTGTTTCCGTCGCAAGTTCTGGGCGGCCCCCATCGTCGTCCTCATGTGCAGGAGGAAATGAAGAACCTCCTTTTGGGAAGTCGGAGGTTGGCATGAAGCAGTCACGCTCGCCCGATGATAAACTATCACCGCAAGTAGCGGCGCAACATGTCGTAGAGTGTTCAACACATGGGATGGAGGACGATGCTCAAAGTATCCGACAGTCTCCAGTACCAATAGCGGCAACTGAAGACAACGGCTCCAACCCTGAACTTCCCCTCGAAGAGAGTCGAGACAGCAACTGGCAACAGAACCCGTCTGAATCCGATGAAGTAGAGCCAACGCCAGCAGCACCCGCCATAATCGTTCAAACGATACCAGAAGACCCAAATCTCACAGACGCAGACTTCCCACCCCCATTCCTCTCACCATCTACCACTCCCTCGCCACCAGACACCTCAGATCCAGCGGCGCTTATCTACCGCAACAAATTCGCCCCGCTCCCCGACCCACACCTTTTCATCCGCGCCCTCACACGCATCGCCCCCTCTCGCCGCACAACCGCCGATCTCTATGACCTGGCCACCAACACGCAAGCCGCGCTCAAGCTTTGGCAAGACGAGTACCTACAGCTCGACAAACACACGGCGCCCCTCTCCGCCATCCCGAAGCGTCCCGCAACCGGCGGTCGGCTGCCTCTCGACCCGCTTGAGTTCGAAGACCTCAAGGAAGCCGACCTGTACGACTACACCTTCGACCCCAAGCGCGTCGGCTTCCAAGATCCCTTCCGCCAGCGCATCGGCCGTCTCGATCCCGGTGGCCGCGAGTTGCGCCAGCGTCGCGCACGGGACGTCCTAGATGCTGCGGGGGCCAGCGAGTACGACGACAACGACGCCGGCATTGTGATCGGTGGCCGCACGCTCAGAGACAGAACTGCCGCGCACTCGGCAGGGACGCCCGACCCCGCCTCCCGCAGCCGCAAACGCGCCAACTCTTCCGAGCCGGACCGCGACCTGCCGCCGCCCAAGAAGCGCGGCCGCCAAGTCGGCGCGCGCGCCGGCATCGACTTCCTGCATCCGCGGGTGCGCGAGATGCGCGGCCAGAGCGTCACGCAAAGCGTCAGCACGGACGACGACGACGAGGGCGCAGACGACGGGTCGACTTTCGGCGGGATGAGTGCGGATGGCGCGAGGAGCGCTAGTCGAGGGCGGAAAGGGCGACCACCCGGCTCGAAGAACGTCGCTCGTAGAAGCGACGCCGGGGTCAAGAAGGGGCCGCGGAAAGCAGGTCTCGCTTCCTCGGCCGCATTTGGAGGCGCTGACGCAGATGGTACAAGCGGGTTTGGACAAGCGGAGGCGGGTGTGACGGGCACGGAGACAGGTGCGCGTGCAGGGACAGGGACAGGGGCAGCACAGCCGCCGAAGCGCCGCCAGCGCGTCAAGAGCGAGAAGCGTAGCACGTCGATGACGGAGTGGTGGGCGAAGCGGAAAGCGAAAGCGGCCGAGGAGAAGATCAAAGAGCTGAGGGCGCGAGGCGTGTTGGTGCCCAAGACGGGCCAGGACCGGCCGCAGTCGCAGTCTCAGTCACAGGCACAGTCGCAGGTGCCGTCGCAGAGCCAGTCGCAGAGCCAGGCGACGGCCCAGATGTGGGGCGAGGGCGAGGGCAGAGTGGGGACGCAGCGGCAGGTGGAGTGTCCAATGGAGGCCGGGTTCGCGGAAGAGGGGACAGGCCTGCGAGGGGCGGAGATGGAACGCGTGAGGGAGTTCTTGCAACGGGGCGGGTAGCGGCGGGCGGGTAGCTGCTCCTGAAGAGGGAGCAGAGGAGGAGACAGATTCCGCTAAGAACAAGGAGGCAGTGTTCTGGGACTGGAACGAGAAGGGGAAGGGCACGTTACTGCCTAGACAATAGCTGTGAAGGAGCCGAGTCGGCGATTCATGCATGCTCCCGCTGTGCGTCAAGCGGGCTGCTAGAGAGTATTGCAGACAGGACCAACTTTTGCGCCTACCAAAACATGCATCACAGCCAGCGAAGCGCACAGAGTCCCCACAACAGCCAGCCGACTCAACCAGACACTATAGCATAACAGATGTGGTTTGCAGCATCGGAGTGGTTCGAGAGCCACGTTCTACAGATTCTGCGTAAGGCGGCGGAACTCGGACGGCTTGATGGTGCCTGCGGCTGCTCTGCGTGCTAGCCCGAGCCGGGCGGGCGAGCTGGTTTCGTCGGGTTGCCTTGTCGAGGACTCAGCTCGGTCGATCGAAAGAGTAAGATGGATGGCACAAAGTAGTGGAGAGACGATGCAGTGGCGGGAGTGATAACGAATATAGTTTGGGGCTGCTGCGTGCAGCCATTGAAGTACAAACGGAACGATGCTAAGGGGGACGTTCCAATCCGTGCATCCCCAAACACGCCAAACCCACGAGAACAAAACCCACCACCTATACACAACTCACGCGCGGGCGCACTCACCCCTCGAGCGGCGGGAACTTCCTGAGGAAGTGGCTGGGGCACTCGTACCCGCCCGGGTTGACATCCAAATAGCGCTGGTGGTAGTCCTCGGCGTCCCACCACTCGCCCGCCGGCAGGATCTCCGTCACCACCTTGCCCTTGGTCCACCACTTGTCCTGGACCTGCTTGGTGACGTCGCGCGCGATCTTCTCCTGCTCCTCGTCGTGGTAGAAGATCGCCGACCGGTACTGCGAACCCGTGTCGGGCCCCTGCCGGTTCGAGGTTGTGGGGTCGTGCATCTTGTAGAAGAACTCGAGCAGCGTCTTGTAGGAGAGCTGGGAGGGGTCGAAGATTATTTGGAGCGCTTCCGCGTCTGTGCAGATGATGTCAGTGGGACTGCTCGGCACTGGTCTCATTGCAGGAGGTTGTGTGTGTATACGTACGTCCTGTCCGTCCAGAGCACACCGCTCTGTAGCTCGGGTTCTTCGAGTCGCCGCCAATGTATCCAACCCGGGCGTCTATGAGACCCTTGTTCGCAAAAGTGTGGCGGTACATGTGCTCGACGCCCCAGAAGCAGCCGGCGGCGAGGGTGCACTTCTGCGAGCCCTCAGGGTAGTTCTGCGCCGCGGTCTCGGGGTTGAAGCGCATGGGCTGCGAGGAGAAGGGCCGGAAGAGGCGGGACATCAGAGAGGGCATTGTGAAGGCCATGAGGATGCCGGTGAGGAGGACGAGGAT
>NAJN01001499.1:0-10824 GCA_005059845.1 Cryomyces minteri
AATCCCGCAGCACCGTCATCCGCGCCCTCGAGGAGCGTGCCTTCACATTCGAGAAGCACGTCAATGGCAACGGCGGCAACATGGTCAACACCGCGGCCGCGCACCGCCGCGCCACCTCGAGCACCTCCTCCATCGAAGTCCCGCCGCCCGCCACCCCACCACCCGCCGCCATCTCGGAGCTGCAAACGCGCACCTTCGCCACGTTGAAGCGACGCAACGTGGTCCCGCACGCCAGCCCCGACATCCGGCTACTGTCGTGCTGCGGCCGCAAAGACGGCGCGCGCAACGGCTCGGCGTCGGACGGCAACGAGGAGAAGCTGCACCTCGGGCTGGTGCGGTGCCTCCTCGCGCGCCCGCGCTTCCTCTCCCTCACCCTCACCGACGCCGAGCCGGCCTCGCTCCTCGTCGAGCAGCGCCTGCTGCCGCACTTCGACGCCGACGTGCTGCTGGGCGCGCGCTCCGACGCGCTCGTGCCCATCATGCTGGACCTGCGCGAGCTGCCGCTCGAGAGCACGGGCATCGTGTGCGGCGTTGCGGGCCGCCTGGTCGGCGGCACGGCCGGGTCGCTGAAGGACGCCGTCGAGATGCTGTTCCTGTCGACGGCGCGGGCGGGGAATGTGCTGGTGTACGAGAACGAGTTGGGCAGGGCGCTGGAGGCGCTGAGGGGCGCGGAGAACGGCGTCGTCGTGCAGCCGGACTAGATTGGGTGCGCGGCCTTGCGTTCAGGCCGGGAGGGTTGCGGCGGCGGCGGCGGCGGCGGCGCTGTTCTGGAATATCGTGGTCTCCAATCATTCAGAAGCGGCATTGGCTCTGGCCTTTTTGTCGAGGGCCCGGTATCGCCATATCGGGTCTGCTCTTTTCGCCGCTGGACCTTTGCAGCATCGGACTCTGCTCTCCATTGTTTCCTCCGTGTCTTCTCTGCGCCTGTACGGTAGCAGGCGCACTCACCCCTCCTCTACCACCCCACTCTGCACACCGTCTCCTTCCACGCCGTTTCCGAAGCACGGTCATCGGCGGTTCACGCACTCGACTGCGCGGTCCGCGTATCCGTAGCGCGTATCTCAACCGATCGATGTAGCTGCATACCGGCCGCATGGAAAACTACTAGCCAGCTCGACCGCGTCACCGCAGAGGGAGCAACTTCCGGTCGGTTTGCAAGGCGCATAGCAGCAGCATCATAGCGGCATAGCAGCAGCATAGCAGCAGCAGCATCGCAACGCCCCACCCTCCCAGTCATCGACCTGCGTCCCCACGCCCCCCGCTCCTCCCCGCCCGCGATCCGTGTCCGCACCGAGGCGAGCGCTTCGAGCTGCGCACGCGCGCTCTCGGCTGGCGCTGCTCGACAGCAGAAGGTCCTTGCCGTCTTTGCCACGGTTGTGGCGGTGGGGGCGCTTTGGGCGGTCGGGTTGGGGGGGTTGGGAGGTTGTGGGCGATGGTGATGGTGGAGGAGGGGTTGGTGGGGCTGGGGCCAGGAGGGAGGGAGTTTGGCGGCGGAGGGGATGGTGGGGTGGGTGGAGGGGAGGGGAGGTAGAGGCGAGGAGGGCGTTGCTGGGTGGGTAGTCGGTGGCGACTTTGTAATGTCGGTTGAGTGCTTTGTGACCCCGTAGCCTCGACTACAAGCCGTGAGTCCGCAGCGAAGGTCTCAGAGACCGTCTGCAACGCCGTAGTAGTCCAATGCCCTCCGGCCTATCCAGCGCCCCCGCCATCCACCCCTCGAGCCGGCCGCGCCAGTGCGCCTCTTGCGTGCGCATCGCGGCCGCGATCTTGGCGTCCAGCGCGGCGTTGACTTCGGCGTGGAGGGAGTGGAGGAGCGCCGTCTCTTTGCTGGCGGTCGCGAGCTGGGACTGCGCGGAGTGGAGCGCAGCGCGCAGGGCGGTGGCGTCTTCTGCCGCTGTCCGAGTATTTGCTTCGCTTTCGGCTCTGGCGGCCGCGAGCCGGGACTGCGCGGACTGGAGCGCGGCGCGGAACTCGGCGGCTTGCTCCGAGGCTGTTTGCTTGATCGTCCGAGTCTCTGCCTCGGCGGCCGCGAGCTGTGCCCGGGCGGACTCGAGCGCGGCGCGGAGGGCAGCAGCTTCTTGCGACGCTGTCTGCTCGGCTGCTTGGGATTCGGCTTTGGCGGCGGCTAGAGCTGTTTCATGCGCCCTGGCTTGGTCTTGCATCTTGCTCCGCGTTCGGCTGTGACCTTCTGCTTCTACTTCCACTGCTCTCCGCAATAAGCGACTCTCCTCAAGCGCCGCCTGTCGTTCCTGTTGAGCCGCTGCAACTCCGTCGTCTTGAGACCTGACAGCCTCTGTCTCCAATCTGCGCAACCCTAGGACTTCCTCCTCCAGCTCCGCGCCCCGATCCTCTGCTGTGCGGGCTCGTAGATTTGCTTGTTCGGTATCGATGTTGGCCTGCTTCAGCTGCTCTGACAGCTGCGTAATCTCGGTCTCTTTGCTCGACCCGGTCGCCTTCAGGAGCTGAAGATGGTCGTCTTTGCTTTGCACGACTGTCCGCAGCAGCGTAGCCTCCTCGTCCCTGTCTTTCTTCATCTGCTGCATCTGTGCCTGAAGCGATTGTGCCAGCGCGACGGCCTTGAGCTCGCTTTCTCGGCATTCTGAAAGCTGTGTTCGCAGTCGGTCGTGTTCTGCATCTTTCTCTGCATCTTTGCGATCCGGTGTTGGTGTGACGCGACCTCCCAGAGTGGTGCTCGCATGGTCTTGAACGCGGTCGTGGGTAAACGACGCATCGCTGGCTACACTGCACCGTCGTGATTCGATGCCCTTGGGAGACTGTCCGGCGGCTTTGAGAGGCGACGAGAGGCCTGGCGGAGGTGATTGGGCGCGCAACGGTTCGGCGTTGACTGAGTTCGACTTGCGCGAAGGCGTAGTCTGCTCCGGCTCATCGACTGACAGTGCAGTCTCGTCAAGGCGCGAAGAGTTGAGGCTAGAGAGGCTCGATCCACGTGACCGTGTACTCTTGGGCATAGCCGTGCCTCTCATGTACTGCTCCATGTTGAGTGTGAAGTCGCTTGGACCGTCGATGTTGGAGCTGAGAATCCGGTCCATTATTGGCAATGTTGAATCAAACAGTGGGACTGGTTCTTGGGACGCCTTTGGTACCGGCTTTCCTCTTCAGTTGTCTGACGTTGGTGGGCAAGGCGAGGTAGGTTAGTGATAGTTGACCTTGAAGGTGATGGACGCGTTCCATTGTGTTTACCTCTGTTGACGTTCGGATCGGTCCGCTGCCGCAAAGTTCTGCCTTGACCTTCCGCCTTGTGCATGACCTTCCGACTCCCATCCGTCGCTCTTACCTTTGAAACTGTAAGAAAGAAGAGATAACGCTAGACATCCTGAAATCGTAGGAGCGGATGGGCTGCACAACTGTGTGAGGTCCTCTAGTCGATTCGGCTGAATTTAGACATCTACCAACGACGTCTTGAATCATTGCTTCTTGAAATCAGTTCTAGCATGCTCAAGTCCAATGTCAATCATCCGCATACAGCTGATGCTACGTTGGTTGACTGCCTTTATCGCTGACTGTTCCCTCAGTAAACTTCTTTGCAGACACGCATTCCAACTCGCTACACGAACGTATAGCCAGCCATGTAGTCGTCTATGTATGTATTATCAACAACTCAAGCTGCTTCTCGAACACATCAAGAATACTGAAACGTCAAACACATAGATGTGGCTGCATAGTTTCCGCGAGGTCGTCTCTGTCGTCTAGCTGCTCGGCTCCGTGGAGCTTGTCTGGATCGTTTCAGTCGTGACACCAATTCCCGAAGCGCCATGGCTCGGACCACTGCGACTGTCTGCCTCATAGGAACAAGCCACCATTGTTGTGGCGGTAGCAGTTGATCCTCGATGCGTACTCCAATTCCATTCCTCGAACTTGTATGTCGGCAGTGTCGTGCTGTAGTTCGGTGGCCCGCTGTCCTCCAAGAGCCGCGGGAAGAATCGGACGACCCAGGGCTTCAGCGCCATGAGGGAAGCGCAGATGATGCCAACGTTTGCTTCGATTGCAGACCAAGCGATGGCTTCGATGCCCGAACCTTGAAATCAATGTCAGTACTGTCAAAGAGAGCCAGCGTGTGAGGGCGCTTACAGGTCCAGTCTTCTCTTACCGCCGCCATGTACACACGGGCCAGACGAACAACGCTGACCACACAGACACTGCAAATGCGTTATGTATCAGCTACTGTACGATCCCCGATGATCTTCTGGAGTGGAGGAGAGACTCACAAGCCACCAAGTAAGAACACCAGAACTAGGCCTCGCTTTTGTTTCTTCGGCAGGCGCAACTGAGTGATCACTGGTATCGGCAACGCCAGCACGGAAAAATCCAACGCAATGTTGATGCCTGCGGTCGAGACCCAGTAGGCCTCGATGTTCATGCACTGGCCGGGCAGTTCAGGATACCAGTACTTGGCAATGGGTCGGCACAGAAGTACACCACCCACGACGCCCCAGAGAGTGACAGCGACGAGGCAAATCATGAGCACGTAGCACATGTTTCGAACGGCGCGCCCATCAAATATCCGAAGGTACTGTATGAGGACCGAGGCTTTGGTGACGTTGACAGAGAGGGTGTACAGGCAATTACTCGAGAGAACAAGCTGCAGGGCTTTTAGCTACCGCCTTTCGAGTGTCGGCACAACTACTCACCTTGGACATTACCGGCAACAGCGCCCTATCATTCCGCCAGTAATGTCTTCCAATGCCGATATGGACCTCTTCTCGAGCAGCGTCAGTTGTGAGCTTTTAGCACCAGTAGAGCACTCACTCGCCATCCTGTAACTTACCTACTCCAACTATAGCACACAAGACGATCCCTATGACCTGCAGACATCGATTAGTCTAGCTCCCCAGGGCTGCTCCTCGGAGCTCTTCCGCTGGCCTCACGGTTTCCATACCGAAGAGAGAAGTACCACCCAGTCATCCAAGCCTACGCAACGGACAATCTTGACGCGTGTATACCATCTTGTTCCCACCACAATGGCTGCAACAGCAGTACACGCAATCGTTGGTGCAAGTGCTTCCTAGCCTACATTCTTGGGGCTCTCGGCGGGTGCAACAGGTATGAACGGCACCAAAGCCGACATGTCGGGAAAATGGCCGGTACAGTGAACGAACAAAGACGACCTTCAAGGTCTCATGTAGTAACTCACACAGTTGTTCGTAGACAGCTCCGAAACGAAAGATGCATCAGAGGCGGAGCAAAGGAGTGCAATCATCCCCGGGACAGCAGCAGGTGTGAACGCGGAACCAAGCGGCACCTGATCTTAGGCTTGACGGCATACTCTAAGGTAGTATGGTACGGAATGCCAGTTTGAAATGCTGCAGACCCAATCATGACAAGGATGAAAACATCAAGCTTGTTGCAGGTGGGTCGGCCCGTGATAGACTTCCTTCTCACCCACGGTACGCCTTCAATATTCCTACACATTTACTATTGAAAGAGACTTGGCGCACGAGTCAGCCAAAACGACGATGTTCTGAAGTAGACTGAAGGACTCGAGATCAGATATGTATCGAGTCCCATGCTCTCGTTCGGCACATGACATGGATCGCATGTTCCTGAGGCATGACACTATGAGACAACCATCTCGAACCTTGTGTGTCCAGGCTCTGCATGCAGGACAGTTCCAGAGTTTGACCTCAAGGCCAAATCTTGGTGCGAAGCGCAGCCTTGGTGTTTACATCGTGGGGCGTGGTCGTAGTCGAAGTGCTGTCCAGTTAAGCTCTCGCTTACTCAGCGCCTTACAAGCCGACCTCGACATTCTGAGCTGAGGATGGACGCCATGATATCTCTAGAGTACATGAGACAAGCAAGAGCGACAGTTGGTGCTACCCACGACAGTAGGTCGGCTCCGAACTACGGTGAGGCGTCGGTGCGATTCCAACCACCAACGTCCGTGACCGCAGTATGGTCGATTTCTACGCGGAGGTGTCCTGAAGTCTGAGGATGCCGTGAAGCAATGTGCAGCAAACCAGAAGACCATCCAGACAAAATGCCCGGAATGTTCTTGTCCGTCGAGCCTCGAGGCATGACGCAGCAATGGGGACTACTACTCGAGAAGGCTGCTGCACAAGGATCATTGCTGGTGTGGTTCGTCAGCTCAGCCATTGCTCGTGCAGTGCATGGGTTGCTGCGCATTCCTTCAGATCCATCTATCAGCTGCTTGCACTTCTTGCGGAGCTTGCCGCTTACATGTCCTAGAACCAGCCAACAAGGTTGCGTCAACGTGAGCTGCGTCGTGGTGAGGATGGTAAAGTTACCACGAGCGATCAACGTTCACTACGAGTCTCTTAGGTCTGGTTTCGACATGGCAGATATTTTGCTATACCAGTATCGTATCGGCCTCGTGGAGTGCAGATTTATGACAAGCTGCCAGCAGCCTGAGGGATTTCACCGCCAGGGCCGAGCCACGATGATCCTACCTCGAAGATTGTAGCCCCCAACTGAGCTATTATCGAAACAAGCGTGCGATGGACCGCCTAAACATTATTAATACTGAGTTCCAGTCCTATAGACACGGTTTCTGCTTTATCAAAAGAATTCAACGCATAATATCTGCCCTCAACCATTCTTATTCCTCATAATCTGAGATATCCATACCACAATCAGTCTCTGCAAACTCTTTTGCCCTACCACTCCTTCCAATAGGTGCACAAGCCTCGACGCTCGCTATGGACTCGAACAACAGTCGGGCGGACCCGGATGTCCGCCAAGCAGTCGACCGCATTGCAGCGATGTGTGATACACGCTTTACCACGAAGGTCGAGCTCGACGCAGTATCGACTACCTGTTCGACATTGCACTTCAACTTTGACTTCGAGGAAGAGCGCAGCAGACGGATGTCCAGCAACACAACGCTCAACCCGACTGAGATTGATCTTGAGCAAGGATCATCAAGACCACAACCTACAGCGAAGCTTGAAGACACATGCGCAACGTTAAGCTACGAAGACATTAGGGAACGCGAAGCTACTCATCCGGTCCCGCCAAAAACTAGTACTCGCGTCCGGAGATACCTGCAGTGGAGCTTCTTCTCGGTGTATCGAAGGCTTTTCAGCTTCGTCTTCACCATCAACGTCTCGATTCTTGTAGGGCTACTGGCACAAAAAGACTAGGTCTGGAGCTGGCTTGACTCTCGCAAATGTGGCAACCGCTACATCCGCAAACCTTTGCGTCGCTATTAGCTTCCGAAATGAACACATTGTGAACCTCCTGTTCTTGGTGGCGACAAGCATACCACATTCATTGCCCCTCTCAGTCCGCCGCATATTCGCAAAGATCTACGGTTATGGGGGTATCCACAGTGGATGCGGCGTTGCGGCAGTTGCGTGGTACCTGGCTTTCGCAGGTCTTGTCACTCGAGACTTCCTGGATGGAGCATTTAAAAGTCGGACTGTCGTCGCAATCACGTATGTCATTCTGTCGCTTCTCATCTCGATCCTCGTGTTCGCGCATCCTTACATGCGTATGCGACTTCACAACTACTTCGAGAACGTGCATCGTCTGGCTGGCTGGACAGCGGTCGGCCTCTTCTGGACACAGACCATTGTTGTTGGTACTGTTGCTGCAGTAGATGACGAAGAAGCTCTTAGCAAGGTGCTCGTGCAAACGCCAACATTCTGGTTTCTCATCGTCATTACATGCTGTATAGTATACCCCTGGGCCAGGATGAGGTCCAGGAAGGTCCGACCAGAGTACCTTTCGGAACACGCTATACGTTTGCACTTCGACTATGCTCGGGTGGGTATCGGTTACGCACTGCGCTTGAGTGACGCACCGCTCAAAGAGACACACAGCTTTGCGACAATTGCGAACCCTGAGCGTCAAAACGGATTTTCTGTGGTGATATCGAATGCTGGAGACTGGACGAAACGCATAATCCAGAAACCGCCAGACCGACTCTGGGTACGAGGCACCCCAACTATCGGAGTCCTGCGGGTCGCGCTTCTGTTCGAATGCGTAGTCATTGTCGCCACAGGCTCAGGCATCGGCCCTTGTCTTTCGCTATTCAACAGCAAACCAGATCATCCGGTTCGGATACTTTGGTCGACACCGAATCCTGAAGCAACGTACGGCAAAGGCATCATCGACGCCGTGCTACGGGCAGATCCGAATGCTGTTATCGTCGACACCCGCAAGACCGGCAGAGTGGACATGGTGAGTCTAACTTACAGTCTGTATGAAGAAGCCAACGCGGAAGCTGTGGTCATCATCTCGAACCCGAGCGTCACAAGAAAAGTGGTTTATGGTATGAACACCCGTAGAATACCTGCTTTTGGTCCGATATTTGATTCTTAATCGTGGGCTGTACACATGTAGTTGTATGAATTGTTAGGCAAATTGGGGGATTCGACTTCTACGAGGTGTGTGGCGTTTGGTGATAAGAGGGGCTGGGACGTTCAGAGAGGACGGATTTGCAGCGGACGATACAGTAAAGACCGCTGGTCTTTGGCGCACCGAGGTGTTTTCAAGGAGCTTGAAATACATTGCTCAGACCCCCTCGTGGATCCTCTTACCCATGAACTTCTCTGCCGTCAGACTATTGCATTTTCGAGACCATGGAAGGTCCGTTTAGTATCGTTATCACTCACAGCAGTTTCCTCGACAAACCAACAAGGGCGGACCTGCAGTCTCGCAAGACTTCTTCCGACCGTCAACAAGTCCTGTGGTTGTGACTGACTGGTCTCACTGTGGTACCAATGGCTGCTACTGCAATGGGGACTGGGGGCTGAGGTTTCTCTACACTGTGAACGTCGAGACCTGAGTACGAGATGGTGTTGATTAGCCGCTGAGCCGCACCTCCAGAACCCAATTTGCAATATTTCTGAAGCCACTCGTTCAGATATCAAAGTGTATTCCTTAGCCAGGTATTACCACTCAGCACGTGGGGCGTTCACGTCAATCCGCTGTATCTGTCCGAGTACGATCTTCATGCTCTTGTCTTTCTTACCTTCAACGGAGGCTGTTCTTATGACTGTTTGCATGAGCATCTCGCCTTATTTGTGGTACCTGCCTTCTTCCCTAAAATATAGGGTAGGGATGGGGGAAGTGCTTGAGAGCTGCTTGATCACCACTTCAAACCCCTGCGGCATCAAATCGGTACTCCATGTACTCAGAAAAGATTGCAATCATGTCTAAGCTGTCGAAGGTTGCCGCAGAACCTTCGTCTCTGCAGATAAAGCCAGCCCCTCGAGTCAAAAAACTATCTTTCAAGTCCCGCCGACATTCTCTACCGATTCTCATCCCGAGCATCGAGGCCTGGCAGAAGTCGATCCCGACCCGACCGTCCCTCTCACCAACTCAGACAGCGATCACAGATCCGGCGGGTCACGCGTATCTGAAGCTGGAATTGTCACTCTTTCTGAGGAGACCCTGGAACCCTGAGAGAGTTGCAAGCGTTGAAGATCTCTAGATCACTGGGACTACTGGAACTTTCAGCACCTGCGTCAGAGAGGGATCTCTCGTTCCGCCTCCTTGTGATCAGGTTCCTGTGGGCAGCACCGTCGCTGGACTACCGCCAGGAGCTGCAGAAACGACGACGACAAGATCCTAACGCGATGCGATAGGCACTGGTTCCAGGAAGAGTTTGCAAGGCAGGTTTCCAGGTTGTACGAAAGAGCTGGTTCTCGGGAAGAGGCCGGGTCCGGCACTCCTGGCTACGTGCCTTTAATCACAGACTCCTACTGCGCTTGCAGAACTGGTTCGTACGCATACCCTCATCTGAGATACGCGGGATTGCCGTGCAGATGATGAGCAGGCAAATGGCCCATACCTGATGAGTTACACTAAACAGCTATTTGTAGCAATCGAAGACTATCTGGAGTGCAAACTTTACCATAGTAGACTGCGTGATGTAAAGTAACATTAGCTTGGTGTTTCAGAACCTTGCATCACGTGACTCTGCGGACTCGAAGTTCAACCTCAAACCTCCGATGGACGCAAGCACACAACAGGTACAATGCTGCTGCCACGGCTACGAGTGCCCGCAAGGGCTGCGTTTGCTTCTGCCCAAAGCTGCCAAACCCATCCATCTACGTTGAATTTGGCACTCGATGCCCTCCGCATCAGTAATGTCGCTGTCACCTCCACAATTCTCCACAGCGTTCGTCATGCATCGCATCAAGCGCAGGGTCGTGCGAACGGGGCTAAGGACGGGCCTGGCAAACGGTTGGGCGCGAAGAAGTCTGGTGGTATGTCTACCTGTCTATCTCGTTGTGACACTGCATTGCGGCACCTATCAGTCCTCCTCATCTGCCATCCTCAGATCACACTATCAATCTACTAAGCCTTCAACACATCGCTAATCATCCTGTTCCAGAACAATACGTTATACCTGGCAACATCATCTTCCGTCAGCGCGGGACGCACTGGTTTCCTGGCGACAACTGCGACATGGGCCGCGACCACACCATCTACGCAACTCAACCTGGGTATGTCAAGTACTACCGAGATCCACTCAAGCATCCGAAGAGACAGTACATCGGAGTTGTCTTCCAGAGACACTGGACCCTGCCACAACCGCCAAATGCAGCTAGGAAGAGACGGCTCGGCATGCTAGCAGTGAAGATGGAGGAGTCGGAGTCAGGACAAGCAGTCGTTGCTGACATGCAAATGGGCACTGGAGAAGAAGGGAATGCTAGCGTGGGTGAGGTACTGCCGAGTACGATCAAGGGGACACATCGGGAGCAACGTCTGCTTGCCAAGAAAGTGGTGGGGCCAGAGACACCGGTGCTTAGCCTGAGACCGGGTTACATGTACCGCCAGGCCAACTGGGAGATTGGCCGGGCTGCGGAGAGGGCGAATGTCAAAGTTCGCCAGTTCAAG
>NAJN01000015.1:0-60959 GCA_005059845.1 Cryomyces minteri
CTAGGAGGATGGAGCAGGCGGATAGACTGGAGGACGCGGAAGCCGGTGGACGGAGTAAAAGAGAAGTGGAAACCTGACATGGATGTTGTGAAGGCGACCATCCACTTTCTCAAGCAAACCATGAGGATGCAAGCGGCACCGCAAAGAAATGCGAGGGAGGACATAGAGGACGCGGCCGAGGACTCGGCAAACTTATCCACATAACAGAGCTCTTAGAGAGCGGCTACCCCTGGGCCGCTCTTGCGAATTGACTTGGGGATTTCGGTTGAGACGACGGAATAGGAGAGCTTGAGCGGAAGGTAGCGTGTAGGGACAGCTCATACGGGCGGCAAGCCTGTGCATAGCTTATATAGAATCAATCAATCAATCAATCAATCTGGGTTAGTACACAGGACGGTCCTAGCTAAAGTACACGGGACGGCCCTAACTACATTTGTAGGCTATAACAGGAGACTCCTAGGTAGTAGTAGCCTTTAACTACCTATTAACCTTATTCCTTTAACTCTAGCCTTACTACGCTTATAGAGCACGACTTACAACCCCCTAATAACGTTAGACCTACCCCCTAGTTTAACAGGAAAGAGCGGAGCTTTTTAGCAACAATTTGCAACTATAAATAGATAGAATATAGGTAATCCAAATTAAACTATACTATTCTTTTAAAAGATAGTAGGAATATTTTAAAACCCTTAAGTACAAAGCGTACGGTCCTTTTTTAGTACTATAGATACAACACTAAGAGAGCAACTAGATACTAAACACACTCTACAAGTACGTGGTTATTAAACCTCTACCGTAGACTATTAGTCTAGACCATTTTAATTGGTTATTATTAGGGACTAATAATAACCTAGACTTTATTAACCTGCTAACTACTCATTATAGGCTTAGAACACGCTAATTAGCTTACATAGCGCTTAAATTAGAGAACTATAAGAAGTAGCATGCGCTTTAGAAGCTAAATGTTAGGGAGGTTTAGTACAGGCTTTAACAGGAGTCTAAATAGAGACGCATAGAAGACCGGGATAATTAGAACGCATAATAGAGCGGTAGAAGTAGTAGTAAAGAGGACCCTAAAGCTAAGGGCAAGGAAGGTAAGTCTAAAAGTACGTAGGACTGTTCTAAGCAGTTAATGTCCGCCGTAAAAGTGTCCGTAAAGCATAACTAGATAACAAGTAAAGACTAAACAATAACTAATGCATAAGCGCTATACAAGTGTATAGGGGTTAAAACTTAGGCCTACTAAGCTCTTAAATGCGTACATAGAGATAACTAGCATGAATTAGCCTAACTTAGACTAACATAACAGGAACTAGAACTAGAACAAGGGAAGCTAGAGTAGGAGCAACTAATGCGGAAGTAACTAGAGTAGGAGCAACTAATGTAGGAGCAACTAAAGTAGGCGCAACTAAGTAGGAATAACTAAATTGTAATAATAGGAGAATTTCTTAAACGCTAGATTATAGGCATAGGCTACGGATAGTTAGGTATAAGCACAATAGGAATAGAAGCTTTAAAGATGATTACGGGTTAATCATCTAATTAGGGAACATATGTTATAGGGTAAACAGCTAGAGTAGCAAAATAGAGGCTTAGCGCGGAAGTATATAGGACTATTCTACTAACTTAGCATTTGCTAACTGTTCTAGCCTTTAGGTATTTCTGCTACGCGTAGGCCTAGATAAAAAATGCATAGAACAACTAATAGAACTAAATATAGAGGGACGTATGCAATTAACTTATAGTACACCGTAGTAAAGAATAAGCATAACTACTATAAGATTAGCAAGTAGATAGAATGCTTAAATAGCTCGCAATAATATTAATCATTCTGTCTAATAAGTATTAAGTAGTAACTAATAGAAGATAAAGTAGTAAACATGCAAATAAACGCTAGCTAGGCCTAAACGGCTAAAGTAAATAGGGTAGTCCTAGCTAAAGTACACGGGACAGCCCTAGCTACATTTGTAGGCTATAGTAGGAGACTCCTAGGTAATAGCGGTCTTTAACTACCTATTAGCCTTATTTTTTTTAACTTTAGCCTTACTACGCTTATAGAGTATTACATATAACCTCCTAATACCGGTTTAATCATTCTAGTTATAGGTAAAGCAATGCTTTAAAGGAAAGTTGACTAAGAGTAGTTAACAAGAGGTAGGGACGTAGTGCATTTAAGGTAGGAGAAAGAAGTCTTTAGTTTGGTCACGGGAACGGGTCACGTGGCTGTGAAAGCGAAGTTTAGCTAGAGCACGTGACGTAGGAAGCGAGAAACACCGTACGCGAGGGTTACCTCCGGGCGCAAGATTCGACCACGCAAAGAATAGCGTGCAGTACAATGACGACGCTTTTAAACAGCTTCAAATTTATACATAAGACATAAATTATTGTAATAATGAAGTTGTACAACGGAGGATAGTTTGCATGTCGTATAATATTTGTTATGTGGGTTGTAAGTTTTAAGTCGAGATTTTGATGTTCCTCCGCGAGTTGCATGCGACTCTAAGCGAATTGCACGCCAAGACTTCACTTTTGTATGGTAGTCGGCAAGCAACTCGCGGATCCATAGGTACAGCCTTCCTATGCACTCTAGCCGATTGCGAGCGTTAAGGATGGATAATTGGCGACACCAACACCCGATTCATAACGGTCAGTGTCGTGAGAAACGAACTACAACTTAGTCTTCTAGTCACCTTCCCACTAATAGAACACGATTGTCCTTGCTACTTCTTCGGTCTTTAAGCTAGTCTCTTGTAGTACAAGTACCAGCCTGATGCTAGGACAGTACAAGGTGCCACAAAACTTGCTAGCCGTTTAGCAAAGTTCCATAGTCCCCTTCGAGCGATGATAGCCAGCATCTCACGCAAAGCCTCTTCGTCGTTAACTCTAGGGAAAGGAGCATTCGGAACCGGCTTCCCGAGAAATTCGCACAGAGGTTCCCATCCACCACCAAGTCTGTATTCCAGCAAGCGCTCTTTTGGAGTGACTCTCCGAACAAGAGCGTAATGTTCTCGATAAATGTCCCTTGCATGCTCCCGCATCTCTTTCTCGTCCTTTGCACGCATCCAACCGGTAGTCCACTTGCGGTGGCAATACCGTGTCGGTCCGACGATGAAAGGGTCAAGGTCGGCTACAAAGTTCATCCTAAAACTCCATGTCGGCTCGATGACGGCCTTGTCGAAACTCTTGAACCAAGATTCGAGCTCTCGCTCCACAAGAATGACCTTGGCCTCGGGGTAAGCCTCTATCAGGTCCTCCGCAAAGGCCACAGCGGGCGGGTCCGCGCTAACAGCCTTGTAGTCGCCCAGAAGCTGATCCAATCGGCTCTCGTAAATCGTTGACCTTTGCCGAAGAACTTGGCATCTTGAGCCTCATTCCACATTTCGCAATCACGGATGTTGGAGAAGAAGGCGACAGAGTGATAGCAGGGGTATCCGAGAATGTTCAAGGCTGTTTGCATTGCTGTGCTCGAGTTTGTCAATTGCTTTTTGCTTGTCGTGAGCGCTCCCGCTTACTCATAGTGCCCGTCCGAGGGAAGCTGAGGTTCAAGACTTCCATTGGGACGACGCGCGTGCATGTTCGCCGGTCAATATTCTTTTGCTGCAGGTAGAGCTCAGGATGTCTGTCCTGTGGTGAGAGCTGCTGTTTGGCCGCCATACTTTTTCAACGCAAAACGCAGCATGTGAGGTTTGAAGGGGCATGATCATTCTTTAATGAAGCTCCGGAGGTGTTCCCGCCTTTAGCCTGTCAGCATCAGGCCCCTGGTCTTATGTCAGCAGCGCCAGTCGAAGGAGCCCCCTCATCGCAACTAATTGCATCTAACGAGGTCGTGAAGTAGGGTTCGGACGTGACACAGTTCAGCGCGGCAGTGTTGGTTGAGGTAAAGGCCAGAATTCGCGGTTCATGTGCCAGCGCTAAGCTTTCGAGCACATTCGCATGGGAGCGTGATGCGGGGTTTCGGCATTTTAGACATTCTCCTGCCTAAATGCTGGAAGCTAAAATCTACGCTATGGGCACACACGTTACCACATCCATGAAGGTGCTGCCGACATCCGTATTTCACTGTAGCAATCATTTCTCTTTTCATGCGACACGATATCATTGTGCGCTGTGAGGTCACAGGTGTGGGGGTTCTCAATCGATGGCATGACTTGTGCTATTGCGCATGGCGGGTGAAAGGGTTGCGAGGTTTCGTCGATCTCCTACCGTTGGAGGTTTATAAAGGCCTGCGGAGTCCCACGGTCTTCGTCGCAAGGTCAGTAATCGTATGTCAAGTGCACGAGCGTAGCCATGAACATGAACATGAACTGGTTTCTGCCGATAATCAGTGCTCTCCTGCTGGCGGCCGCCAGAGTCAATGGCGCCACGATACCACACCCCAAGCCTTTCGAGGAGTTGCTGAACAAGAGGCAATCGAGTGGCGCGACTGGCTTACAGGTCGATCTAGGCTATCAAGTCTATCAAGGCGTTGCTAATTCTACGACTGGGCTGAACACCTTCAAAGGGTGAGATCTCTGGATAGTGATTGCGATTTCGCTTCAGTTAACGTCTTCTGTGCAGTATTCGCTTCGCCTCACCTCCTACTGGATCTTTGCGATGGCAGGCACCGCAGCCACCAATAATGAATCGAAGTGCAGTTGCGCAAGCAAACACCTACCAATCATCTTGTCCACAGAGTCCTGATTCCTCAGGCAAGCCCATCAATACCACGCTTGACTTTGCCAGCGAGGATTGCTTGTTCCTGAACGTATACGCGCCTGCCAACGCTAGCAACTTACCAGTCCTTGTGTGGATACACGGTGGTGATTACGGCGCAGGAAATGGGCGAGAGGATCTGACGGCGATCATAAAGGCCAACAACAACAGTTTTGTTGGCGTGGCGATCCAGTACAGAGTAAGAAACCGTGCAATGCGGAGAACTTTGACTAATGCATTGGCAGTTGGGAGCGTTTGGTTTTCTATCGTCTGATGAGGTGTACAGGAACGCCGTTGTCAATGCTGGTCTTCTCGATCAGCATTTTGCCCTGCAGTGGGTACAAGCATATATCAGTATGTTTGGTGGAAATGCTTCTCAGGTCACAATATCCGGCGAAAGTGCAGGAGGTATGCCGTTTTTTCGTGGAAGATGATGACTCACGACTGACATGCAACAGGCGGGTCCGTTATGTTGCAAGACGTGGTATTCGGGGGATCGATCGGAACGTCGCTTTTTGTGAACGTAAGCTGTCGCTACAGCGATTTGTTCCACATTGCTGAGACTTTGCTGTTGACATACTGATACACCAGACCATTGCGGCTTCACCGTATCTTCCCATGCAATATGGCTACAAAGACTGGATTCCCTCTCAGTCGTATTACGCATTCGCTATTGAAGCCGGTTGCATACCATCGACAGCGTACGGAAGTTCCTCGCAAACCATTTTCCAATGCCTTGTGGGAAAGAACACGACAGACTTGCAAAACGCAAGTTTCAACGTCTCTGCATCTGGGAACTATGGTACATGGGGTTTCCTACCCGTCACTGACGGTATCTTTGTGCAAGACCTCCCAAGCCAACAGCTCCTTCGCAAGAAAGTCAACGGTCAGAGAATGCTGGCAGGGGTAATACTATCCTAACGTTTTCCCAAGCTGCACTCATGCTAATGTACTGCTTTCAGAACAACGTCAATGAAGGGTCTCCGTTCACGCCGCAGAATATCACAACGGAGGCTGAGCTGCTCGCCTGGCTGACACTCACGTTCCCTCTGTTCACGAATGACGATATCGCCAAGGTCTTGCTGTACTATCCGAGCAGTAACGCATCGGATAATCCGACCGCTGTGGCGTATGCCACTCTCGGTTACAGTGGAGCAAGTGCCTTGAACGAAAGCCAGGTTGGAACCGGCCAGCAGCAACGAGCCGACAACATCTACGCCGAGACAACCTTCGTCTGCCCGAGCTACTGGATGGTGGAAGCGTACACCGACAAGGGACGGTCGAGCTACAAGTACCAGTACTCGGTTCCTGTCTCGACACATGGGCAAGACGTCACCGGTTATTTCGGTCCTGCCACCCCCAATCAAGGGCCCGACTTCGAATTGGCGTTTATGAGTATGTGAACCCTACTTCCCACGCTTCCCCGTACGTCGCACAACGCTACTAGCAATACTAACTCAGTCTAGCTATTTGGGGCAATTTCATCACCAAAAACAACCCTTCGATTTCGGCGGCTATTGCCAACGGCGCGAGCTCGAACAACACATCTGCAACAAATGCTGCGACCAACTGGCCTCCCTTTTCGATCTTTGCGCCTTACCAGATCAATCTCAACGAGACGGGTGGTGTGCCGTTCTCTGTACCGAGCACGGGAGGCCGTAATGTGACAGAATTCATGAACCCGGGTCTGAGGAACGACTTCAGCTTGGTCAATGCATACACGTGGGAAGCTGGTAGAGGATATAGGTGTGACTTCTGGAGGAGTGTAGCTACTATCGTGCCTGAGTAGTATATGTAGTCTTGTGTGAGAGCGGTAATAATAGGGTTGTATCTATTCTTCCTTGTACATGACTTAAGCATGAGGGTCTACACACGCGCAATTCTTAATCCCTCACATTAGGAGCGTAAGACACGCAACCCATTTTTGGTTATTATTTCTTTTCCGTTCGATGTGTATTGGAGTCTCTCTACAATTCGAGCCTACGTTACGCACCGATCAACTTATCCACCCCTCTCTATGCCGTTAAAAAGTCTACTAGAACGCTTAATAACGGATCTTGTTAGACTGAGTGATGATGCCGAATTTTATATACTATACTTTCCTCCCTAACCCTTAAAACATCCTTGATAGCACAATCCAATACCTGTAGCCTATACAGAACGTGTTCTAATACCTATAGTAGGATATTTGAGCCCAAAACCTACGATACAAATGAGGAAATCCGGCGCTATAAGTAGCGATCAACTTCAATGTATTTTTTCAGTGGGGAGGGTGCTCTCAGAAAGCGTTTTCGGTTGTTTCGCGACGACTGTATACAGGCGACGACTTTGCTGGACGTGGCAAAGTTTGGCAACGGCGCGCGATCTTATTGCAACCTTGTCGGTATCGACTTACAAGACAAGTGCCTGCGTACGTGGCACGTCCATGAGCGACGTAGGACGATTTTACAATCTGCGAGACTCAGACACGATCGCAGGTGTGCTGTGCATAGACCGGGGCGTCTGGGCCGTTATGTTAGGCCTACCGTCGAGGCAAGCTGGAAAGAGCACGCCTTCTCCCTCTACTGAGACTACGGTAGAGGTGCATTCTACGCTGCTAGCGTAGCAATCTACTAGTAGCGGCCAGGTGTTGTGACGTTCGTCTCTAAGTGTCCGAGTACGGACTTTGGTTGAGTATTTGTGCGCGGTCTGGATTGATTGAACATTAGACAAAGGTTCACGTTGAGAAGGGAGCAAAAGGCGGCCGGACGGCAACGACTCTTGATCATCTTGTTGATGTACGCTGTGGAAATCGCGAGGGACAGCGTTTGACCAGCCGACTCTTCCACTGGGTATGATCCTAATACGCTCTACACTTCTCTTCGATCTCTTCTCCGTAGTCTAAAAACTCAGACCATCGATGGGTGCAACGGGCCATGGCGCCAACCCTAAGGACGGAGAGTACGTTGAACCATGATCGTGACCAGACATACGCCGACTGCTCGTCCAGAGCCAGGCTATTGAACAGCATGCAAACGACGTACAGAACTGGCTTTTGGCTGTCGTCACTCGGTAGGCCGATATGGCCTATAGTGACGATTGTCGTACATGAGCGGCGTAGAAAGCTCGTGTGGGCCGCCGGACGAGACCTGCGAATTGACTGCGGGCTGGTGGGGAAATTCGAAGCCAGAGGAATTGGAAAACCTGTAGTAAAGTAATAAGCTACACTGTGCACTTCATGTTTGTCGACTCCGAGCATGCGAACACACACCTTTGGGTTTGAGGCATGTTTTGCGAATTACTGAGGGCTTCCTGCGGGTAGAAGTTGCCAAACTGTAACGAGTTGTGGTACGGCACTATCGGACTGGTGGAATGGTCCGACAGATTGGCCCGAATGCTCTCCTCTGGTGGTTTCTGGTGTGAAACCACGTCGCCGAGTCCCTTGCCACTCTTTCGATAGCCTGCAGGGGTGACAGGAACGAAATGAGCCCCGTTAGAGTGTAGCATGTCGGGACCGGAATGACGGTTTGCTTCCCCTTGATTGTTGTGAACCACCTCCTTAAGCGTCTTTGTACGCCCTGACAGGAAGAATAGTGCTACTCCTAGCAGTAAGACCGCTGCGCCGCCAATCGCGATGCCTGCGATCGCACCAGCCGAGAGGCCTTTGGGAGAAGGTTGGCTGTTCACGGATCTCGGAACAGCGGCGCTTGTCGTGGCCTCTTCCGTATACGTCGGAGTAGTCGCCGTCGAGAATGTCGTAGCCTTTGCCAGCGACGCTATTGAAGACGACGCTTCAGCAGGGAAACTCTCGCCAGGCTGAAGCATATACGCGGCTTGCATGGCCAATGCCCGTTGCTTGGCTAATGAGACCGGCGCATTCTGCTAAGGGCTAGCCTATACACCAGGACGTGGAGTTTAGAGTAGGCTCACCGGGTTGATCACGCCGATCACACCGTGACCTATGCATAACCCAGGAGCTGTGCAATAGAAGAATGGAATCGGCTGCCGATTCTCACATTGATTTTCAGGGTCGATTCCAAAAAACCAACAATAGAACCGTCTTTGTGACCACAATCGCTTGCACTGCAACAGCGAACGGTCGCGCTACGGCGACAACTTCGCGATGAATTCTTCCATACTAGGGCTTTGATACGAATCAACAATGACCAGAGAAAGTTAGGAATTCGTAGAGCTAAGGACGAAACCAGATCATCAATGTATACGGAAGTCTAAGCCTGAGAAAGTCTTCCAGCTCTGCAGAACGCTCGACAACACCTGCGGTAGCCACTAGGATAGAAAAAAGAAGCCGATGCTTTGACGGCCTAGCTATCTATGTGGAAAGCCGAGTATAGTGCATGTCCTGGGTGATGTTTCCAAACCTCGCCTCCCAAAGGTCTCTGGGATAGAACGATCGCGGAAGCCACGGGCGTCTGTCACCAGCCTTGGGCATGTGGCCTTTACCCTCGGTAATGTAGGTTGAGCTGAGGTTCAGAAAGGGTAGGTCTTTCATCGCCGTGTCCTTGCCGACTTTGGGTACGGCCTGCGAGAATCTTTCGCTCTTCATCCGGTTCAACAGTCGAGTGACGAACTGCGCAGAAGCATCGGAACCCAAGGTCCACGAGGCGTTCGAATAGCCCATCATGAGAGCCGCGTTCGGTACATCCTCAATCATGACGCCCTTCCAAACATGTTTCTTCGCGATCTCAATTGCCTCGTTGTCGACCGATATCTTCGCGCCTCCTGCCCAGAGAAGCTTCAAGCCTGTTGCTGTGATGATGATGTCTGGATGCAGGACCGTGTCTGATCCTTCGAGTCGGATTTCCGTACCTGTCACCTGCTTGATACGCCCAGTCACTACGTCTGCTTTACCTTCGCGAAGGGTCTCGTAGAAATCACCATCCGGGCTGACACACAATCGTTGATCCCAAGGGTTGTAGCTGGGCTGAAAGGTAGGATCGAGCGGGTAGCCTTTGGGCAGCTGTTCCGCTGCATGCTTCTTCAATCCCTTTCGTGCCGCAATAGGGAACGCCTTACAGAACTTGAAGTAAAGAAACGGCAGGAGGAAAAACTGGGCCCGGATGATGTTGTGCGCCCAACTCGATGGAAACAGTTTGCGCGCCCAGTATGCCAGACCGTTCTTCTGCGGTACCGATATAACATAGGTCGGACTACGTTGAAGCATAGTTACGTGCCCTGCAGTCTTCGCCAGGCTTGGAAGAAGCGTGACGGCAGTGGCTCCGCTGCCGATGATGACGATGTTCTTGTTCTCAAAATCCAGCTTTTCTGGCCAGAACTGAGGATGAACAACCTTCCCTTGGAAGTTCTCGATACCCGGGATCGTCACAGGTAGGGCGTTGTTGTAGTCGTAGTATCCGGTGCCGAATACGACAAATCGCGAGTGAAAATACTTCTCCTCCCCAGATACGTCAACTCTCAAAGACCAGCATTGTTCGTCGGTAGACCAATTGGCTGCCAGCAGCTTGTGACGGTATTTGATGTGCTTGTCGACGCCGTAGGTTGCAGCAGTCTTGGTAACATAGCGTTTTATGGAAGGGCCGTCAGCAATGGTCCGGTCTTCCGTCCATGGTGAGAATTGAAACCCGAATGTGTATAAGTCGGAGTCGGATCTGATGCCAGGATATCGGAATAGATCCCAGGTGCCTCCAATGGCATCGCGTGCTTCAAGGACTGTAAAGGTGCGATCCGATGACTGCTCCTTCATTCTGCAGGCTGCGTTGATTCCGGATATGCCCGCTCCCACAATGACAACATCGTGAAAGTTCGACGTCGGGTCCTTCTCGTACGCCATGGCCCACAAACAAATTGTACGAATGCGGGACAGGGAAGTAGTTAATGGCTTTTCACACCCGCTGCGATGACAGCAGTTGGAGCTTTGTGTACGAACAAGGCCGATGCGGTTGGCGAAGGACGCTGACGTGAGACGCTGGGTTCGGAGGTTCAGAATAATGGTTCTGTCTGCCAAATCATCCGGAAAAGAAGAGTAGGAATCGTCGACATATCATATTGACTGCCCTCTTCAGACAGACGACCTCGGCGCCGAGGCGAGGATGGCAAGCTTCGAGGTCCGGGGTGCGGAATGCTGCCCGCTGGAGGGCCCGAACGCTTCCCCGCGGTTTCGGCTCCACACGAACGGACGTCTTCCGCTCCCACAGCTCGTCCCATTATTACGCCCTGAGCAACGACACTGCGGCGTCGTAATCGTTCAGCTGCCGGCCTTGCTGAGTCTGAGCTCCTCTGGGTGCATGAAACTACAGTAGCAACATCTGGTCTGCACGGGAAACAGACTCTTTGCACGGTGAACAGGCTCTTTGAAATTGCGTAGACGTACATGGTGGCGCTTCTTGTGTTCCGTCGTTCCGATGTCGATGGTGCCTGGACAGTAGAAGAGGGTCGGGAAGGGATCGCGGAGGGGATCAGTGATGATGGGACAGGGGCCGTCTGAGGCTACGATGTGCACGACATCCATCTCAGATGCTGGATCGGGTGCAGTAGCGTTAGCAGTGCAGTGATGCTGCATTCGCAACACAGGTGGCAGATACATGAGCAGTTGCGTCAGACGACAGCCGACACAGAAGTCTTGAAAAAGATCCTTAACGAAGTCTTGAAGAAGATCCTTGACCTCGTATCCCCAATGTGCGTGGAACGACGCATGTGCCCCATCTCTTGACCGTCGACCGCTCTACCATCAGCCGCGCCCCTACTTCTTCTCCTCTGTCCTCTCCGCCTCCATCTCCTTCAACACCCTCTCCGCAACCTTGAACCCCTCAATTCCCGCCGGCATGCCACAGTAACACGCCGCCTGCAACAGCGTTTCCCTGATCTCGACCTCGCTCGCCCCGTTGTTCACCGCACCCCTCACATGTACGCCGAGCTCCGTGCTGCGGTTGAGCGCGCACAGCATGGCGATGCTCAGCAAGGATCGTTGCTTGAGCTCTAGCCCGGGCCGGGTCCAGATGCTGCCCCAGCAGGACTCTGTGACGAATTCCTGCATCGGCCGTGCGAAGGCGGAGGAGCCGTTTTGGAGGGCTCGGTCCACGTACGTCTTTCCGGCGACGGCGTACCGCATTTCGAGACCGGCGTCAAACAGGGTTTTATGCGCGTCCGCGACTTTTGGGTCCGAGGAGGAAGAAGAAGACATTGTGGATTGGATGCGGATGGGCCGTGGTTGCGATTGTTGCGAAGGGATTGTGGGTTGTAACGCTTGCAGAGAGGCTGCTCAACCGTGTCAGTGATGCGATGTGGTGTTCCGAGGGAGCTGATGCCAACCGCCTAGATAACGCGGTCGAGTCTCCGTTGGAGCTGTTGTCTTCGACCTCTCACTCTCGATCTTTCGAGACGCGCCTTAAGCAGTTCATTGGTGAGGGGTGGATGTGGGGTCACCTCGCGGGGAAGGTGCCCCGAACGCGCCGCATCGCTATTCCCGGGCAGGCTCAAAGGGTGTGCGAGATGTGTGTTTAGTAGGTGCATCGTAGGAGCAATGGGAGTCTCAAATGCCGGAGGGGACGATGCGTAGGTAGGGGCTCTTCCAAACAGCAATACAGCTCAGCTTTTCCCACTTGCAAAGTCCTGCTCCCAGTCTTCCTTCCCACCGAGGTACCTATACACGACCCTCGAGTCCAAATCCCTACACTTCGGGTCCTCGCTCGTCTTCTCGTACACCTCCAAGCCAACCTTCCCCAGAGCAAGTCTCGCCCCAACTCTCTCCGCCGTTTCAACCGCCAGCCCAAAGTCCTTCTTCATTAACTGCACCTTGAATCCCGCCTGGTATCCATGGCTGGCTGGCGCTTCGGGACAGAGACCCGGCACAGGGTTCCATTTGTCGCAGATCGCCGACTGCGCCGTGCTGGTGTGGAAGATGTTTGCGAGGACGCGGGGGTCCATGCCGGAGCGCATGCCGATGTTCAGGGCTTCAGACGTCGCGATGGCGATCAGGCCGGAGCAGTAGTTGTTACATAGCTTTGCGGTCAAACCCAGTGACGGCCCGCCGCAAGGGAAGATCGATTTGCCCATCATGCCAAGCAGGTCTTGTAGGAGTGGCAACTGCGCGTCGTCTTCTGCGCAGCCCAGCATGATTGTGAGTGTCGCCTTCTCGGCGCCTAGCACACCTCCTGAGACCGGCGCGTCGTAGAAGCTAGCGGAGGGGTATTTTGAGAGAGCTTGCTCTCGCACCGTATTCGATGTGGCCGTGTCAATGGTAGACATGTCAATCATGAGTTTGTTGGAAACATCTGCGGTCAGAACGCCGGCCCTCTCGTCAAGATACACTTGACGGACATGTGAGCCTTCTGGAACCATCGAAATGATTATATTCTGCAGGGTGCGGCCAATAAGTGTGTGGATGCTTTGGTTGAGAGCCAGCGCGAATGCGTACATACAGACCTCTCAGCGACTTCTTTCGCGCTCTGACACGAATTGACCCTGCCGTTCTCTTGACTGCACAGCTTTTCCATCGACTGCCGTACGACGTCGAACACGTAGATCTGCGAAGAGTCGGGCAGCTTCTTGGCCAGTTGCTGGGCCATTGGGTAACCCATTGCACCCAAGCCGACAAAGCCCACGCTTCTGTACTTGTCAGACATGCTGGAAGAACTGGTGGAGGTAAGGCCTCTCAATGGGGCTGGAAACGCAAGTAGGTCTTGAACGGAGGTGAAAGGAAGCAGATGTCGCGCACGTCGCAGGACATCGGAGCGTCTACCTGTGGTGGATGACGCACGCAAGCAATGAAGCTCGGATGAGTTGCCTTCTGTCTGAAATGCGAATAGAGGCGCGGAAGTGCGGAGAAAAGGCGGAACGTTGCTCGGCACAGGGGTAGTCTGGTGGTGTAACAACCGCAGTTGAAGATTCGGCAAGAAATAAGACTATTTCCATCATTGCAGCCCATCAGACAGTTGACAGATGACATCGGCTAAACGTGAGGCAGCTTGTATTGAGGGGATATCTATGACGCGCCAGCATCTACTTCGTATCTAGGGATCCATCTCAAATATATCTCCACAGAAGCTATATCAGCAGCCACAGTAGGTGCTGTCTCTGTCCGTATCTCACTCTATCCCCTTCTAGTCCCACGATCACTCCTGCTTCCGCTTCTCCCTGGCCCGCGAGCCATCTCTATAGCATCGGGCTCTTCGTGCCGAAAGCTCGTTCGTCTCATGCCCCGTCCCATGCCTGGAACCCTCAATCCAGGCGCATCTCCCCGCTCCAGCTCATCACCTTCCTGGACGGCGTCTTTCGGAGTCTCACGATCATCGCCGCGGCCGTCGCCGATGGTCTCGTCAACGTCTTCTCCGAAGTTACCGCCAACGGACTCCATCGTGAATGGGCTTGCAGTCGGTGCGTCCAGAAGACGCAGCTCCTCGGGAGAGAAGTATTTCGGTAGCAGGAATGTGCGCACAGGTATGAGTAGAAGAATGATGATGGGGAATCCTATGGCGGCAATGGTCTCAGTTATGGCAAACGTGGCACCGAAGCCGAATAGCTCCAGCGCAACGAAGCACCAGATAGCGCGGCGGCGATGAATTTGTTTCAGCGGCTCGCTTCCGGGCGTGAGCTCCTTATCCTTGAAAAGAAACAGCATCTTCAATGTGATACCATTGCCCTCGAGCGCCTGAACGCCCATCACAAAGAAGAGTCCGGCAAGCACGGCTTGAGGGATGAGATGCAGTACGATCAGTAACGGCCCTGTCATAGTGCCTAGGGTGAGCAGGCCTTGCGTGAGATTACTGACGCGCTGTTCGACGACGTGGTCGACAATGCGATGGACGTGCCCTTTGTTGTTCTCGTCACTGTCGGAGACTTGGCGCGTGACGCAAAGTGAGTTCGTGTGAAACGGAGCTTGCGGTATCAAGCCGTTCGGGAAGGGAATCCCGAGGAGTCCAGCGACGCCGGTAGTGAGCCCGAGAAGGAAGAGATCCCAGTGAAAGCCGGCAGGTTTCCGGAGCGGAAACTCGGTCCCCTGAGCTATGAGTGAAGAGACTGTCATACCAGTATCAGCATGGTATATTCGAGGCTGACCGTTGAAAGGTCAGAGAGACCCACCATTATGATCAAACCAGAAGAGGATCGTCAACAGGACGGCGAAGGGGATCGCGATGAAGATGTCTGCAACATCGATGTCCCAGAAGTGGATGAACCACCCTCGGTCCACAGTAGGGAAGAAAGCTCTGCTGGTTGGAAGTACGGAGAGTTGGACGCCTCTCATCTTTCCGATGTGTACAAACCCCGTGAAGAAGATGACCGTCAGTGGAGTGCCGTAGTCTTCGATGAACCTTCGCACCTGACGCTGGAAGAGGTTGCTGTTGCCAACGATGCCACAAATGTAGGCGACTATAAGAACCAGAAGTGCGACTACAATGGACAGGTAGGCGGAAGTATCGCCGCTTTGCCATTGGCGAGTCAGGACTTGTATGCCCTTCTGCAAGTAGATGAAGGCCACGTAAAACCCGAAGATGTCGCACGGAAAGCGGGTCACGTATTTGAGGGCGTTGCAAGAGTTCGTGATGGCGAGGATCCAGTGCATCACGAGCGACCACCTGAATTACTCTGAGCAGGCATCACAGTGTGTAGGTTGCTGCAGACTTACAAGCCAATCCAGCACATAAACGAGAAGTAATTGGTGCCTCGAGGAGTGATGATGTCGTATACTTCAGCGCTCATTAGCATAGAGAAAGGCTTTGACATTTTTCGAGGACTGACCTGTATAGTTGAACACAGTGATGGGTCCTACAAGCCATAAGCTACTGTGCGTTCATGCGTGTTGTTCGACACGTGCACCGACCTGTTACTCCAACAATCACAAGAGGCTGCGCAGCTGCCAATGCGAAGACCACAGCGCCGAGCACAGAAGCGAGCAGAACTTCGTTGACACCGAAGCTCGCATTCGTCTTCGCAAACATGTCAAGAGAGAACGCTAGAGCAGGCAAGATACTGGAGATCAATCAGTGAATGTGAGGTGGGGAAGAAGCAACGACTTGGCGAAGCAGGTTGAGTGTGAGCAATGTCGACTGGTGTCATGGAGATGGAGTTTTTTGGGTTCTCGACGACGAGTTTACGAGATTACGATGCATTGTAGGATGCGATGGTATTGGTGATCGAAGGCTGGCATACTTTGCAAAATACATGTACACTGTCGCAGGCACGACACGATAGTCCCAAGCATCCCTCCAATCACTCCAGTAGTACGGAGCCCGTCGCTTCACATCGTTGATCATGCCCCGGAATAGCTGTATCCTCCACCATCTTGCCGTCTTCGTGGAGCTCCTCGACTGCGTCGTTCCTCTCGTGTTCTCTCGGCTGAGCTGCTCTTCGCTCTCGGACTCTCGGATAGCAGCCCTGAAAGACGGTACTCGCGACTGCCAGGGCTTCGAGGGCGAGACAGGCGATGAGGGACCGTGACGGTGAGTCGGCATCGTGTAGGTCTCGGAGGATTGCATCTTGAGTGCGGAAGATGGCTACGGCCACACAGCTAGTCGTCGACACGCCGTGGTGTGCAAGTGGAGCGCAATGCCACTTTGCAGGTGATGCGTGCCTCGAGATCAAACAATTCCCAGCCTCTTGACCGGCACGTCACTGCCGTGAGTTGGAGGAAGCTTGCGTCTTGGCTGTGAGGCGGGACGGAGGGTTAGATCGCGGCTTTCGATCGATACCTTACATATACGTATACGGCACGGCTGCGGCAACGAACCGGGAATGTCGGCCAGTGGTTCCTCAGTCATCTTCTTCGGGGTCCCCAAAATGGTGGCCCTTGGTGTCCCCAGGTAGGAACAGACTTGACTGTGGTTATCCCAAGGAGATGGGGAGCTGCCTTCCCCCTTGGTAGGAGGCGTCCTTGGACAACGCTTCGGAGGAGGGGTTGCGGGGGTGACCACTGAGAGGCCTCCACTGCGAGATCGGTCTGTCACCCATACCCTCATCCTACGGAAGGTGGACGCAAGAATGGTCCCATTGCGCTCGTACTATACACCACCGTGCTTCCAAGACTCGCAGGATGGATTCTCATAGTGTCACTCTGCTGCCACCTCCACGACCAAACCAGCACTACGTGACAATCTCCCCCATCAACGGCGGCTCCATCACCCTTCCTGATCACTGCTTCGTCGCGCCAGCAGACCCAGACGCCAAGAGAACAGTACCCTCGCTGTCCTGCCTGATCGCGCATCCGGGCAGCACTGATACCGGCAACGACGCCTGGAACGGACGACCGCTGAAGCTGCTGTTCGACCTCGGCCTGCGCTCGCGGAAAGACCGCTACCTGCCCTTGCAGCAGAAGCATCTCGAGAGCCGCGCCCCGTACGGTCTTTCCGGCGTCGCGGAGCAGCTTTCGAGGGGCGGGGTCGAGCCGCGAGAGGTGGATATAATCTTCCTGAGCCATGTGCACTACGATCACCATGGCGATCCCGAGGACTTTCTGCGCTCCACGTTCATAGTCGGGCCTGGCTCGCTGGACGTGCTGAAGCATGGTGTCGGGGGGATGGGAAGCCATCAGCACTTCCAGAGCGACTTGTTGCCCGCAGACAGAACAGTACAGCTACCTCCGGCCAGCAATGGTGGCTCGAGTCGTCCTGCCGCTGGCGCGCTGTGGAAACCGCTCGGTCCCTTCCCTGCTGTGCTGGACCTCCTCGACGACGGCTCCATATACGTAGTCGATGCGCCTGGCCACCTCCCCGGTCACATCAATCTGCTCTGCAGGACGGCGGCCGACCGATGGGTGTGTCTCGCAGGCGACTCCTTCCACGATCCGCGACTTCTGACTGGAGAGAAGGATATCGGGACGTGGGATGACGGGCATGGACATCAGCTGTGCATACATCTAGATCCTGTGGCCGCCAAGGCATCGATTGAGCGGCTGAGGCAGCTGGAGAATATAGGGAATGTGGAGGTGATTGCAGCGCATGATGATGGGTGGGCGGAGAACCACAGTGGTGTGTTCTTCCCGAGCAGTATGTAGGAAGCAGCACACCCTAGCCGACACACTCTATAATATCGCCCAAAAATCCGAACCGCATCCAACAGCTGAATTCACCTCCCATTCCCGACATCTCGTGGTGTGGTCAGCATCGTCAGTCCTTCAGAAGCTCAGCCACCAGCCCTTGAGCAACCCGTTCAGTCTGATCGAAACAGCTTTCGTTCTGGTATGTCCCTGCCGTCTGCTCCACATCACTGCGAGAGCTTCGGAGAAGGTTGTAGAATTATCCATAATTACCTGCCGAGCTTTCCATCTGTTCAACGCAAGTCACTAAGCTTCGCAGTGTTCCAGAGTCGGCGAAACAATCTACATAAATCTACTGTCTCTTACTTCACTACCCGATGCGCGAGTGATCATTTTCTTATAGAGTATGCTCATGAAGTGCCCGCCTCTGACTCCCTCTCGTATAAAGCCTCGTCTGGAACGTCTTGCCCATAAAGGGGACGCTCGGCAAAAAATGATATTCTCGTACAGTCAAGTCTCCTCGAAAGCCTTTCCCGGAATGAGGACCTTCTGAGGGACCATCGTGTAGTCATGGAGAATCAATATGGACTACCAATCGGACGCCGTCAAGTCTGTGAGCGCATTCCGAATACATGTGGCCATTCTTGCCTCCTCGTCAGCCGGGAGGCTCCTCCCGTCGTCAAACGTGCCGAGTTCGGACTCGAGGTCGGACTCGGATAGTTCAGAACAATCCCAGTCTCCGATCTCGTAGGCGAGAGGGCGCAGCATGCTCCTTCTGATCCAGCTTCCTGGGGTTGCCCAGACCTGGGTTGGTGACAATTCAATACGATCCTGTCCCCAATCGGTCACCGCATACTTGCGCCGACGAAAGATGGAGAGCAGGAAATGGAAATACAGGTAGCGTTTTGCCGGACGCGCTGTTGAACCCCATTCAAGGCGGTGGTTATGAATGCCGCGAAAAGTGACACCGGGAGCGATCGGATATTCTTCGTTGTAAAGCTCTTCGTCGAGCACAACCACTTTGAACTCGTCCACGCCATCTTCACTCGTCCCGTCGGGAACAATGACGAAGTGTCCTTCGTCGAACAGTGTCTGGACTGTGATATGGAGGCAGAAACCGTTCCGCTTGTCCCAGATGACTTCGTACCCGCTTCCTGGATCTCGACCAAAGATGTATGCGGCGTGCATGTTTTTAATGCGGTAGGGTACGATATGAGCAGTCGTGATGACTCTCGCAACATGGTAAATCTTCGTAATGGGACACCAGAGCCTGGGCGTGCGATGTGGATCGTCGCTGACCTCGGCGTACTGCCCTCCGACTCGGGCCTTGAACGTGTCCTGGTCAAAGCCACAGCGCTTCCCCTGCGTCTCCACAGTCGCACCTGCCGATTCTGAGAGCAGTTCCGCAAGGCTAGCAAGATAGGCCTCGCCCAGACCAATGACTGCGCTCTTCGCTTGTACTCCGAACTCGAGGCGGGCTCTGTCACGCATATGCAGGGTACGCAACTTCAAAAGGCTCTCGTCGTACCCGTCAATCTGCTTCATGACCTTTCTGAAATTTGGCCGGTCGAGTTTACCGTAGCATGTCTTCCAGCCCGCCCGGATTTGCCTAACGGTCGCCGAGCATTCGTCCAGGACTCTCTCCATGGTCGCGAATCGCATCCGAACTACGCTCGTTCTGCATCAGATTTCTGATCTCGCTCATCTGCTGCTCGTGGCGCTCGGCTAATGACATGAGCTCTTCTGCGCGACCCTTCTCTTCTGCCTGCTTCGTCAGCTCCTGGGAGACGGTGTGTGCGGTATGATGAAGATCAAAAGGCAGCATCGGCTGCGGTGCCGAGAGTTGCTCTCTCAACCTTCGCTGCTTCGCTTCCTGTCGTGCGCGATCCAACGCGCCCTGTGACGTTGTGTTCGACATGGTAGATTGAATATAGGGAGCCTGGACTGTGAGGAAGTTGTGAACCGACCGACTGTGGATCTTGGAATGACTATGGGTTATTTCCAGATTGCAAGGTACGTAGAAATGGGGCGGCTGAGAGTGTTATCGAGAGGCACGGAGGGGGAGAACACACCTGCTTCATATATTTTAACAGCAGAGATGGCAAGGTGAGAGCAACCAGGGTATCAGAGGTCCACGGAAAGGGTAGCCGTGGTAGGGGGTACCGCTCAGAACCTATTCATTGCAGTCTGTAGTTGGACTGCCATACCACATCCTTCTGAAGTACACCGGCCAGTAACCATTAGCCTTTGTGATTGTGTGCCGCCGCAATAAGTACAGTACTACGCTTCTGAGCGTAGATTTGGGTTCGCCTAAAGCGCAAAGTGGACGTCAAATCTGGTTCCGCGAATTGTTCAAGCGGTGTTAGACTCTTACAATACTGTACCAAGTGTGGAAAGTTCAGCAAAGTTCTACTTCCATTAGTTCCCGACACATGGTAAAAAGTCAGCTCTGTAGCTTTCCGATTCAGCTGTCTAACAACACTATTGACGTAAAGCCTATATCACACGAGACTTTTCTAAATACGGTAGGGTCGGAAGCATCCACATAACTTGGCAGCTGCGAGCTGCTAACTGTCTGCGCAAGCTGCATCTAGTAAGGCCAGCGTTTAGAAGCAAAATCGGAAGGCAGCTTGGAAGAGCGGAGTTGCATAGTGATAGGTAGAACCACATGCGGAAGTATACAAGATGATGGAATGAGCAATGTTGTTTGTTCGTGTTGTTTTTTTGCCTCTAGCTACCTTACAGCTGACTTTTCCATTGAAGCAATGAGGGCACTCATCAACTCTTGATTTCTACGTCTTGTCGCCTCTCGGTTCTGGTGAACGTGTTTGACTCTGGGTTGCGATTGCATGTACCTGCTCCGCTCGTAAACCTACTACCCACAGTTTTGTACCCGCCGCAGGCACAATGGTAGTACAATCTAGTACTTTCCTCCAGACGTCACCTGGGAGACTGCCTGCCTACACCAGAACAGTAGTACTGAATATTTATATGTACCTTCTCGCCCGTGAGTTTTGCAACAGTAGGTCCTAGCCGCGTACCACCTGCCTCAACCCACAACCCGTACGTATGTTACAGCGGCTGCCACGACAATGACTAATACATTATAGATGGCAACCCACGTCAAGAATGTCTTCCTCTCTGGCAGCAATGTCAGTCTAAACTTTGCATCCGCGGTATCTTCCACCTCCCATGGCTCCCACACATTACTTGAGGGAAGCACCGCATAGGGCCGACTAAGGCCCAGCGGCGTCGCCGCAACAGAAAGAACAGATACCGAGCGGCGCAAGCTATGGTCAGGAGTGAAGGGCGAGAGAGTGGAGAGAGCCTCAATGGTAGTGCTACGGGCCGCCACGAACTATGCGAACGACAAGAGGAGCGGGACCAATCTCACGGCATGAGCAACAATGCTAATGTAATGGAGACTGAAGAACAGGCCGTCGACGAGGAGGAGGAAACAAGAGTAGAGAAGAGGAAGGAGAAGTTTGGAGAAGTTGATACCGGGGACGATACTGCTCTGCTCGAGCGGGCGTGGGGCCCGCTCCCTGTAGCTCCCGCAGATGATGACCAAACCTGGAGATTATTGTAGATTAAGAGACTTGAAAAGCGGCAAGCCGTATATACTTTAAGTTGCTGTCAACGCGAGAACGTGATTTTGGACGACGACGGTCAAACCATATGTTGTGGGTTGGGAGATAGATCGATGCCTTGGTTGCTCATGTACAGGGGTTGAGTGGGGTTCACGGGGATTTTGGGGTTTGGTGTGTACATTTCGGCAAGAGAGCGCGCATTTTGTCGGGTTATGGCTACGTAGGAGCGGCAACATTAGTTTTTGTAGGATGAGTGAGCAAATGCGGGAGTCCCCAGATGGTGCAATAAGACATATGAGGCCTTGTGTGAAGACTCTTGTAGGAGACTGTTGCAGCCTAGGCATGCAGCACGCCGCTGATCATAGGATCTTTGAGGAGTGCGGAGGCGCGAGTGCATCACACATATATCACCAATGGAACTTGGCATCGTCATTCGAGTGGAGTCACGATCAGCAAGTACAGCGAGCTGAACGCAGGACAAGGCGAATCAGTATCTTGTTGACAGGAATGGGCAACTATCAAGTACATCCCAGCAGACAGCACAGGGCTTTCCCCCGACCAGTGAAACGAAGGCACACAAGTCGGGTATCTTTCCCTCATAAGCGCCATCAGTTGTGGTTCCAGCAACGAAGACAAAGAAAAGCGCCTAATTAGACGTCGGACGCGGGGTTTTGCTGGGTAATGTGTCTGGCTATCTCTCTCCACACCTCGTGATCCCTCCATACCCTCGACAGTAGACTGATGTCTACCACGAAGACTCAGGGTTGGCCTCGCCAGTCTTCTCCTTGTCGGCCCAGCCCTCGTTGCCGGTTTGCACGGGCGCGGAGCTCGCAGCCCAGTCGGCGCCATCTGCGTCCCAGCTTGCTCCTGCCGCAGCACCAGTGGTACCGCTAGCCGCCGCAAAAGCACCGGCATTGCCGCCAGACACCTCCCAGTCGTTCGTGAAGCCAGCGTCGACAGCAGCAGGTCCAACCTCATCGGCACCAGGAACCTTCGACTCGTCGGCGCCGGAGGCGTCCTTGTTCTCCTCGGCCTCAGGGTCGCGGTAGAAGTACAGATCCGTCATTACATCCCACTCGGTGTCGCGAGATGCAAGGGTACCGCGAAGACGTAGGACCTCACGCGCCAACATCCACCAGATCAGACCGATGGCGTGACGACCCTTGTTGTTGGTAGGAATGGCAACATCGACAAACTCGGTAGGCGAGTCGGTGTCGCACAGAGCGATAACGGGGATGTTAACGTAGGAAGCTTCCTTGATGGCCTGGGCATCGGTACGAGGGTCGGTGACGATGATGAGGCGGGGCTCCTTGAAGGAGCGGGTGATGTAGTTGGTGAAGTTACCCGGGGTGAAGCGACCTGCGATGGCAACGGCGCCGGTATGTGCGGCGAACTTGAGCACCGCACGCTGGCCGTAAGGACGGGCAGAGATGACACAGATATCGGCCGGGTTGTCAATAGCGACGATAATGCGGGCCGCGAGGACGATCTTCTCCCTGCGATTCGAAGGATGTTAGCCGTGTCCTCGGAAGTTGCGAGCGTATGCTGAACAGATTCTAACATAGACGATAGTCTCCAACTGGCGATAATCGAGGGCTCCTCACCAGGTCTTGCCAATGTTGATCACGTTGATTCCATCGGGACGAGTCTTCCACAGGTATGGCTCCATGTGAACCTGCATATTCTTGGAGCCGAGGTGGGCCTGAGCTGCGAGCAGCATCTCGATGTCTTGCGAGGTAGCATTGAAGCTGGCGGGGAGGTTAGAAGGAGCCATGCTGGATGTTGGCGACGGTACAGAGATGGGAGGAGGAGAGAATGATGCTGTTGTTCCCGTCGTAAGAAGTTCGATGTCGAGGTCGGAAGAAAGCATTTCGCAGAGCCCGACGGTGGGCCAAGCGAAGCCGTGGGACCGACCTGTTTATCCGACCCGGCTCGTTTGACCTCTGGATGTGGATGTGGATGTGGATGTGGAAAGGCTGCATCGTCTATCAACAACAGCAATGCCGCCTTCAATACCCAGGCCATCGTGTCTACGGACACCCAATAGTGAGATTCTTTCCACGTTTTGCTTTGCGTAGAACACTAATGGCTGACGTTCAACAGGCTCTGCATTCCAGTCCCCGATATTCTCTCTCGCCATCCGAACCTTCACATCTTCATCGCCTGTCCAGGCTTCGACAGTACAGCAGAAACGCAGACATCAGGATCCCTATGCCCTAGCACAATCACGGGCTCGAAAAGCTGCCAATCTCTCCCGCCGAGAGGTCCTCACCAAAGAACGCGCAGCAGCCCTTGGGGATCCCGTCCGTGGCATCACGACCCCTTTCGTGAAATCCTTCGACAGTGCCCTTCCTTCTACACCTAAGCCGACAGAGTCTGCGATTTCTACACCATCACGGTCGACTCAGTCCCGTCCAGGCCCAAATGCGACAGAGGAGGATCACCTCAACTACTTCCTCTCCCCCAACGAGCTCCAATCCGCTCTCCACCGCTCCGAGGTTCTCTCCGCCCCGCTTCCCGAGAGTTCATCAACTTTCGAGGCGGCCTACACTTCTACTTCCTCCGAGTTCAACTTCGACCGTATGGGCCGGCCCGTGCAAAGCCCCGAGGAAATCAAGCGGGCGGCGGAGGAGAGGGAACGCCTCCTGGAACAACAACACACCAACGCCACAGCAGCCATGGCGCGCATCGCAAGCCTCGCAAATGGTTCAAGCAAAGACCGCATGCGAGTGAACATCCAGCGCTGCATCAGCACTTTCGGGCGACACAACACCGACAGCTCCCTAACGCCCAAGGCACCCGCCGAGCGCCAGCCTAATCAAGCAGAGGTGTCGCCGCGCCCGCGCATCGGGCCCGATACCGGCAGCTCCGAAGTGCAGATCTCGATACTGACGGCCAAGATCCGCACGCTGGCCGACTTCCTCGAAACGCGCGGCAAGGGCGACAAGGTCAACAAGCGCAACTTGCGGCTGCTCGTGCACCGTCGTCAGAAGCTGCTCAGGTATTTGAGGGAGAAGGAGAGGGGTGGGCCGAGGTGGGCATTCCTGTGCGAGACGCTAGGCTTGACGGAGGGGACGTGGAAGGGGGAGATCAGTATGTAAGCGGTGAAGAAAACCGAAGTTGAGAGCTGGACTTGTACATTGCTTGTAGAGTATGCATCAATTCGCCACCCAGGTCGGCTTCATAGCAGCTCTGGTAGCAGACCTGGGGCGCATGAATGCAACCCCCTCGTTTCTGCACCAAGCAAGGGTTGGATGTTTTGGGTGCAATTGCCCAAGGGCCATAGTTCAAGAAGTCGGAGCACCGGCCGAGGCGGCACAAGCGCCCCCAATATCTTGTGAATGCTTTCACCTTGCTTCTAAAAACACTCATTCTCTTCAATGGACCATCGACACGGAAATGATCGATAGACGCAACTCTCCGCTAGTAAGATCCCGTACGATGACGTAAGCCAGCACCACGAGCAGCTGTTTTTGTGCTGCTCTGTCCGGCCAGGTAGGTATGTGGGTACGTGAGTTGGCGAGTCGATAAGTAGGTGGAAAGGGCATGAGAAACGATCGAAGCGAAAGTAAAACTGAGGGCAGCAGTTGGGATCCAAACAGAACAGACTAAAGTATGGCAGTAAGGGAGTGGGTAGCTACGAATAAAGAAGAAACGGGGCGCACAAGAGCACCCGGAGCGAGAGCGCGAGCAAGGGGCATCATTTCTGCTTGACGTTTCACCCACGACGAGCGACTTTCGCTTCTCCCATCAACCGCCCAGAGTTGGCCACACTATAAGCCGTCATCTGTGCGACGTGAAGGTCGCGAAATTTTTGGGGAATATACCATAGCTGCGTCATTGTGATCGAAAACACGACGGGGGTGGTTCGAGGTTGTCGCGAGACCCTTCGTTCATGCCCTACGACCAATTGCTCCAGTACTCGACAAGGTACTTTCGTCATGCTCTACTTCTAACCTTGCAATGCGGAACATCCCCTCCACAGCCCTGCAGTTTCCCGCGCTCGAATATCTCAAGACGGACCACCCTACTGGCTAGGCGGATGTCGTGATCACAAAACGAGAAGTCGGTCGCCACTAGCGTCTTCGAGCGCCTCGCTGCGCGACGTTTTCTCTTTCTCCAGAAACCTATTTTTGTGCTTGTCCTGGTGTACCCTCCAGTCACCCACGCCGACATGTCCACTCATTTGCTGGTGCCCATGACAGCATCCTGTCCAACACACGTCAGTGTCATCAGAAGCACACAGACCGAGCTCAGGGGAAACAACTGACCCTAGCGATATCATACAACGGCGTAATCCCCGTCCACAGCTTGAACTGATGCACGCCCTGTCCCACCAGCGGCTCGAGGCCCGGGACCGTGATCCAGCCGGCGTTGCTTGCGAGCTGCGTCAGCGGCGTGACAGCCGGTTTGTATGCCATCTCGAGCAGGACGCGGTCCGTGCTCTCATCGCCCTCCACCGCCGGCGTCTCCGGCGCGTCGAACAAGCAGCACAGGATCTCGCGCATGTTCTGCTCGATAGGCGCGTCTCCTGGAATGGTGCCGATGGCAACGTTCGGCGGGGCTTCGATGCGCTGCACGCTCTCGACGTCCGTCAGGATGCGCAGGTCGTAGACGGCGCGGTCGAAGCCCTCGCACAGCGCCTCGATCTTGCCGCGGTTGCGGCCGACGATGTAGATGGGCGCGTAGCCCATGTGGCCGAGGGCGAAGACGGCGGCGCGTGCGGTGCCGCCGCCGCCAATAATGACGGCGCTCTCGCGCAGCACGCCGTTGGAGCCAAGCTTGCCGGCGCCGCGGAGGGACAGGCGGATACCCTGCCAGTCGGTGTTGCGACCGACAAGCTGGCCATCTTCGCGCACGATGGTGTTGACGGCGCCGATGATCTTGGCTTCTTCCGCGACGGAATCGAGGAGGGGCATGATGTCGAGTTTGAGAGGGATCGTGCAGCTCGCGCCACCAAAGTTAGGGGCATGGATCAGGTGCTGCACATCCGTTGCCATGGCGGTCTCGAAGCGGTCGTAGACGTGGGGAAGGCCCGTGGCGGCGAAGAGGGCGTTGTGCATTGGTGGACTTCTGCTGTGGGCGACTGGATTGCCAAAGATCCAGAACTGCTGGGGCTCGATCTCGCCGATGAGACTCAGGCCTTGTCTGATCTGGGCTGCAGAGAGTTGCCCCGGTGCAGCTTGGGCTGGGAGAGCGGGATGGGAGACAGGCGTCATGAAGGAGTTCAAGATTCTAGAGAGCTTACCGTGAACCCCCATGTTGAGGGCAATGAGTGGGCGGTCGGGGTGTGCGGCGGCAGCCCACTCTTTGAACTTGAAGAGGGCGAAGTTGGAGGCGAGGGATCTGGCGGTGCCGACAAGTTTGATGACGTCCCCGTGCTGGAGTGCGCGATTGTAGAAGGGTATCCAGGATCCGTTGTTCCAATCTAACGTACCCTTCGGATCGTGATGTGAAGAGATGATCTTGGAGAAGTTCTTGGCGGATGTGACCAGGGTGGTAAGGGACTCTGGGGATGTAATCTCAAGGTCAATGAAATCGAAAGCCATGCGCAGCGCTAGTTTGTAGAGGCGGAGTGCATCGTCGTGGGCGTCGTCGGGGAACTTGCCGCCTTGGGAGACAGTGCGGAGTGTAAAGATAAGGGGAAGGGTGGTGCAAGAGTGGAGTATGGCCACTTGTTCGACAAAGAAGTCGGAGGTCGGTAAGCCGTTTGGAGAAGCCGGGTCCTCGAGGAGGTCGACTCGTAGTTCTATGGCGTCGGAGCCCATTACGATCTCGTCCATGCGTTTGACGGCCGGTGCAAGGGTAGGTAGTGTCAAGGCGACGAAGAAGGAGTGCTTCTTTCGTCGGATGTGATCCAGAGCTGAGTCTCTACCGAAGACTACGGTGAGGAACCGAGTGAAATCCTCCAGTGTGTTGGTGAGGCCTGCAGCATCTACGGTTTGACTGTAATAGTGGAAGTTGCTGCACTCTTCGAACCAGGGTTTCCGTCGCAGCCATACGCCCATCATGTCTTCCACGTAAGCGGGTCTCGTCTTGTCTATGTTCAGGAACTCCATGACTTTCATGATTTCGCGAGTGACCAGCAGAACAGGACCGCCGTTCTTGTGGTATTTGATCAGAAGATCTCGAGCATCCGGCATCTCCACCACACCGCCGCCAGTGGCGAAAACGTACCCAGTAGGCTTCTCTTGCAAGACGCTCTTCAGCAGGTTCAGCTCTTCGTCACGGAAGCCTTGCCACCCTCTCTGTTTGATCAGTTCTGGTATGGTCATCCCCACTCGAGCTTCCAATTCTGTATCGAGGTCCATGAGAGGCCATCCAAGGATGCGTGATGCCCAGCCGCCGGTTGTGGTCTTGCCGGCGCCTCTCATGCCAATGATGAACATCGACTTGGCAGTTCTGCTTGTCCCGTTCGAGCCGTTCACGCCATTCTTTTCCAAAGCTTGTGGTTCCACTCCTTCCAACTTAGCCTTGAACGTTTGTGAAAGCACATCCCACCAACCGGGCCACGTCTTTCCGACGCACTCACGCTCCAGGATTAAAGTGGAAGTAGGTGCAGATGCCGCCAGCACACTGAAACTCATTGCTACACGATGGTCATCATAGCAGTGAACACCTTCCTTGGCTTCTTTGAGGTCAAGCCCTCGACCATCAATCTCGATGCCATCGTCAGTCTCCCGGCAAACCACACTAAACTTGGCCAGTTCGTCCTTCATGGCTCTTATACGGTCGCATTCTTTCACGCGTTGGTTGGCGATCCCACTGATGCGGGTTGTTGCACCGTGTTTGTTGGGCGTCGCCACTGCTGCTAGTACCGATGCTGTCAAGAAAGCATCCGTCATTGTTTCCATGTCAACCTCTGGGATCGGCTTCAAGCCCCCTCTTGTCGGTCCCGTCACGGTGGTAGAGCTCTCTGTCTGCTCGACAGTACAGCCCATGGGTCTCAGTACTTCGACCGCAAAACGTGCATCACCTTGCAACGACTTCGAGCCAATATTGGGTACCGTACACGTAGTTCCTGTGACTGCGGCTAAAGCCAGGGGGTAGGTTGCAGAACTTGCGTCGCTCTCCACTTCATACGCTGAAGGGTTGTTGTAAGCTTGACAAGGGATTTCGTACGTGTTTGCTTCCTTGGTAGACCTGATGACGTGGACTCCGAATGATGCCATCATCGCAATAGTCATGTCGATGTATGGTTGTGAGATCACTTTATCGCCCACCAGTCGGAGCGTCACAGGCTTTCTCGCATATGGAGCGCACATCAGTAGCGAAGAAACGTACTGCGAGGACACCTTCGCTGTGAGCTCAATGTCTCCTCCAGCAAACCCTCCAGCTGCGGCAATGCGAAGCGGTAGGCTACCTTGATGTTCGAGATAAGCAATTTCAACTCCGTTGGTCCTGAGTGACTCGACCAGTGGTCCTATGGGCCTTTCCTTCATCCGCGCGTTACCCGTCAGCACCGTCTCGCTGACTTCCGAGGGCTTCGCCAGCGTTGCTACTGTTGTGAGGAAACGAGATGCGGTTCCAGCGTTGCCCAAGTAGAGTTCGTCAGAACTCGCCTTCAGCGCTCCACCGTTGCCATTGAGAACGAGAGTACGACCCTCATCCTCCCAAGAGTATGTTGCTGCACCCAGCTTTGTGAGCGCTGTCAACATGACCTGCGTGTCGTCTGAGTGCAGCAGGTTCGTGATGCGACAGGTTCCTTTGCCCAAAGCAGCGAGAAGGAGAACTCTGTTCGAAACACTCTTCGAACCCGGAGGAGTACAAGAAACTTGGGAGGAACTGGGTACGCCTGGATGAACGCGAATGCTGGGCGATAAGACAATGCGGATATCTTCATCGGCAACGACACTGGCTTTTGGTTCGTAGGTTTGCCCAATAGCTGAGAGCAAAACTATCTTTTTCTTCTGTCCATCGTTCTTCTTGTCGACTGCCATGATCGATATCATTTCATCAACAGGACAATGCTTGTTTGCAGATCGCTTGCGAACAAGCTTGTCTCCTAGAGATGTTGGCAGACTATAGCTCGAAAGGCACTTGGTGAGCCTAGCGACTGCACCTGGACTAAGTACACCCAAGTAGCGAGCAAGCTCAGCCTCCTTCGCCATGCCGATAGCGACGCATTCGCCGTGCAATATTTGTGGAGTGAGAATGGCTTCCATGGCGTGGCCGATCGAATGTCCGAAGTTGAGCAGGTTCCTGAGACCACCTTCTCTTTCGTCGGCAGACACAACGTGCGCCTTAACCTTCACAGATCCGAGTACTATCCTCTTCAGTATCGTCGAGATTTCTGAAAGCCTGCTCTTGCCCTCGGTAGGCTTGGCATCGATTGTCTTCATGATCAGGTCGGCGTTGTCTTCAAGCGCTGCGAACTCGTCTTCACTCCAGATCGCTGCGGTCTAGAAGACGTGTCAGCGTTGCCTACTTGGCCTTGTTGTTTCATTACCTTGATGACCTCCGCCATGCCGTTTATGATCTCTCTTTTCGGCAACGTCTCTAAGAACTGCAAATCCACGTAGATTCTCCGCGGCTGCCAGAATGCCCCGATGAGGTTCTTCCCGAGCGGAGTATCGATTGCGGTCTTGCCTCCAATTGACGAGTCCACCATAGATAACAGCGTTGTCGGCACTTGTACGAAGCGTATGCCCCTCATGTATGTCGCGGCAACAAAGCCAATCATGTCCCCAATGACACCACCACCTAATGCAACGATGACTGTGTCCCGCGTGCATCCTTGCGACAGCAGCCAATCTTCTACATCGCCCTTTGTGCTTCTAGACTTGGAGCTTTCGCCTGGCGGTATCTCGTAAGTGAGGAGTCTTGCACGCGACTGCTGGTTCGAAAGTTCGCTCTCAAAGCTCTCTTTGAAGACAGGAACGTAGAGGGATCCGATGTTGGTGTCGGTCACGAGTACGTAAGTCGAGGAAGGGAGGTTGTCGAGGAGGTCCTTGGCTACGAAGTTGCGCCAGAGGCCGTAGTCAACAACAATCGACTCCTCTCCCAGTATTGAGACGTGCGTCGGCCCGCTATGGAGCCCATCCCCGTCCATGCTGGCTTTCGATCACTTGGTGGCGGACCGCCGGACTCCTAGAGGCTGTGGTGATGTGATCGGCTGGTCAATGGCAACCTCGTTGGGATCAGTCTCTCTCAAAGAACCCAAAGAACTCAAAGAACAGCGGCTGGGGTCCTGTGAAGTGTCCCGATCACGGGCGGGCTTCCACTTCCGATGAAGCATACGGACATGTCTATACACGGAAATCTTCAGAGTCGGGAGCATGGAAGGCCGGGCGGATGAACTTTCAGCCGCTGCTGCAGGGCTCGAAGCCAGAACGCGGGTTAGCGAAGCGTGGAGAAGGAGAAGCTGAAGGCCGAAGTCGACCTGCATAACGTTGTTGGGTGAGTCCGCCACAGCTTTTGCTTGCAAGACATCCTCTGCCCTGCATTCTACACTACGTCAACCGGACACAGGTTCGTGCTGTTACTTCTTGAGCTCCCATGGAAATACACAACATCGTTGCTGTGAGACGAAGTGTCTGGACTCAGATCGCATTCCTCGCCATCACGCTCTGTTCCAACACCGTGATCGCATCATTCACTGAGACCCCCTTCCGATGGAGGGCTTTGCTCTCCATTCCGGCGTTGTGTGGCTGACCTGCCGAGTTCCCGTCTTACTGACCTCCGATGCTCGCAGAAGGTTGATCCGCCGTCGCAGAGTTCAGTAGGACACGCTTGCTCCACGCGCATCGCGGAGGATCAGCCGCCCTTCACGACTGAGGGCACGCAGATCATACGGTCCTTCGCGTTGGTGCCATGGTGGACGACTGACACGCAGAGGAAGCCCGGGATCAGCCTCACGTCGAGCACGCCACAACAGCCCCTGGCGGACTCATCTCACGTCTTTTGTCCTGTGGCTGATCTGAATCAACGATCAGGGCAATGGAATCCTGTGCTCCAATGAGGACGACGACAGCCAAACACCGAGCACGTTCGTTCCCTTCTTGTGGGGTGTCCTCGGTATTGTTTGGCCCTACCCGGCCTGCGCCTCGAGCTCATGCTCACTCAGCCCTGCTTTACGCTGGTGTTCACGGCAGTGAGTTCAGCATGCTACAGCGAGCTTTTGCTCTCGTCGAGTGGCTCTCGACCACCGCATGGCACACACTTACCCTGCGCCCATGCCGAAGTCTCCTGCACGGCTGTGTCCCGCTTCTCCACCACAATGACTCGCGCAAGCTGCGCAGGACCGTCGCGCGGGGTAGCTCTGCTCCTCGAAACTCCACATCTACACATAAGTACATGTTACCGCTCGACTCCTTCTCAGACGCTCTCTCCTTTCTAATAGCATAGCCTTGTCGCTGATACCTCCACCCCCCTTCACGTCTCCTTGGACTCCTCTACCGGTCATCATGGCGCCAGCAGCGGAAAAAGATCTCACCAACCATGTCCCATCGTCAGAGCCCATGAAGCTGCCCCCACGAACATCCATCGAAACCTTCACCACGTTCATCGCCCGGGCTGGCCAGCTCTGCGGTGCCGACAATGTCTCCATAATCTCGAAATCCGACAAGCTGATCGACGGTAACTACATGAACCCGTGCAAAGGACATGACATGCACGCAATATATGATCGAGAATACTTCCTCGCATCTGCCATCATTTGTCCCCGTGAAGTGCCTGAAGTGCAGGCGCTCATGCGCCTCTGCAACGAGTTCGAGATCCCGGTGTGGCCATTCAGTATCGGCCGAAACACAGGGTATGGGGGTGCTGCTCCCAGAGTGTCAGGAAGCGTGTGCCTTGATCTTGGAAGACACATGAACAGAGTGTTGGATGTGAATGTCGAGGGCGCATTCGCATTGGTTGAGCCAGGGGTAACTTTCTTCGACCTGCATGAGTATCTGGAAGAACATGACTTGCGAAAGGACGTCTGGCTCGATGTACGTCCTGCTTCAGCACCGTGCTCTACGATCGTGCAGCTCACTAGGTTCGTAGGTGCCTGACCTTGGTGGTGGCTCGATCATCGGCAACGCAGTGGAACGCGGTGTTGGATACACGCCATATGGCGACCATTGGATGATGCATTGCGGTTTGGAGGTCGTCCTTCCGAACGGCGAGCTCGTACGAACCGGCATGGGTGCTCTTCCCGACCCGACAATACCTGCAGCAGAAGGGCTTCGCCCGGATCAGCAGCCGGGGAACAGATGCTGGCAGCTCTTCAATTACGGCTTCGGGCCTTACAACGACGGCATCTTCACCCAAAGCTCGCTCGGCATCGTCGTGAAGATGGGCATATGGCTCATGCCAAATCCGGGTGGCTACCAAGCTTACATGATCACTCTGCCTCGCGACGAAGACCTGGCGGCCGCGATGGACATCATCCGTCCTCTCCGCATGCAGATGGTGCTCCAAAACGTGCCTACGCTACGTCACATCCTGCTCGACGCCGCCGTGCAGGGTCCGAAGTCGTCCTACACGACCAAAAGCGAGCCGCTCAACGACGCGGACCTCGACGAGATCGCCAGGAAGCTCGATCTCGGCCGGTGGAACTTCTACGGCGCCGTCTACGGGCCCGAGCCCATCCGCAACGTCCTCCTCTCCGTCATCAAGTCCTCCTTCCTCGCCATCCCCGGCTCGAGATTCTTCCTCCCGGAAGACCGGCACGAGGCCAACTCGGTGCTGCGCACGCGCGCCAACACGCTGCAGGGCATCCCGTCGGTCGACGAGCTCAAGTGGGTCGACTGGCTGCCCAACGGCGCGCACCTCTTCTTCAGCCCCATCACCAAGATCAGCGGCGCCGACGCCGAGGCCCAGTACGCGCTGACCAAGCGGCGCTGCGCCGAGGCCGGTCTCGACTTCATCGGCACCTTCGTCGTCGGCATGCGCGAGATGCACCACATCGTCTGCATCGTCTTCGACCGCGACGACGCCTCGAGCCGCGGCCGCGCCCGCGCGCTGATCCGCACCCTCGTCGCCGACTGCGCCGCCCGCGGCTGGGGCGAGTACCGCACCCACCTGGCCCTCATGGACCAGATCGCCGCCACGTACGACTTCAACGACGGCGCCCAGATGAAGCTGAACGAGCGCATCAAGGACGCCCTCGACCCCAAGGGCATCCTGGCCCCGGGCAAGAACGGCATCTGGCCAAAGGGCTACGACAAAGCGACCTGGGTGATTTGAGAAAGGGGAGGAGGGGGGACGGGCAAACGGCGTGTTTTTTTGGAGCGTCTTCGGCTGCCTGCGAGTTTGTTCTGCAGCGCCCTGTTCTACGCACGTGGGAGAAAGATGCCGTGCCTTTTCCCGGAGGCCAGGGGAAGGAAAAGGACTGCTGCGGCTGCACGTGGTTTTCCTCGGGGATCCAAAGCCTGTCCGTCTTTTGTGTTGGTATCGTGCGGGGTTGTGGAATTCACAACTGCACACGCGATACGGACTCGTCAGGGTCGCAGACACCGGACACCCCGTACAGCCCACTGCACTCTACATACCCGAGTTGCGCCAATCCTGTACTCGTCCACCCCCCTGCCCGGCCTCACTCCTCCTCGCTCTCGCTCTCGCTCTCCACAGCGCCCTGGGCTACGGACCCCACCCCCGCTCCTTGGCCGGGCAGCTCGATGCCCAGCCCGACGGCCTCCTCGTCCGCCTCCATCGCCATCAGCATTTCCGCTTCGAGGTCCGCGTCGTCTTCGTCCTCGTCCTGGTCGATCTCGGCCGCGTGCGCGTCTCGCTCGCGGCTGAGCCGGCGGTCTTGCGTGTGAGCTGCGCTGGGCTCAGTCGCCGGCGACGGCAGGGCCAGCAGCTCGACGTCGTCGTCGGCGTCGGCGTCGGCGTCTTCTTCCTCGTCTTCCTCGTCCCCCTCGTCCGCTTGATCCACCCCCCCTTGATCGTCGAGCAGACTGTCTCCGAAGCCGGTTTCGTCCTCGCCCTCGCCCCACGCCTTCCTGGCCGGTAAGCGCGCCGACAGCGCCGCGCCCATCGGGTTCCGCAGGCCGGAGCTCGGGTTCGGGCTCTGGCTGTTGGCGGCGGAGCGCAGACTGATAGGTCCCGAGACGGCGCCGAGGCCGAGACCGAGGGATTTCTTGCGCTGCCGGGACGTGTCGAACTCGAGCGTCAGGCCGCCAGCATCGTCGTCTTCTTCGCCGTCCGCGTCGGCTTCGGAGTCTGAGGCCACGGTTGTGGGCATGACAATGTCGTCTGTAGGGCGCGTGGAGGCGCGGCGGTCGAGACGGATAGTTGGCGCTGCGGACGTTGGGGCGCGGACGGCTGGCTGCCGGCGGTTCTGGTTCTTGGCCTTGGGTCGTGGCGGAAGGGCCGATGTGGGGGTACGAGACTGGGCAGATGCAGTTTGCGGACGGCGAGGGGGCATCGCAGGGGTATTCTGGGCCGTTGGGACGCGCGAGACAGCGGGTGTGAGAGCGTCGGGACTGGCTTTGGTCCAGGCTTGGTTATTGAGGAAATGGCGGTAGTCGAAGGGGTTGTCCGGGTCGGAGGCCGAGCCCTCGTTGTCGCTCGAGGCGTCGTTCGTGGCTTCGCCCTGATCGTCGCCGAACAGTCCTTCGTCTTCTGCGTCTGGGGTTTTGCGCTCCTGGCCTGCGTTGCCCAGCTGTGGGTACTGTCCTGCAAGCTTCGAGGCGTCCTTTTCCCACGGCGCGGATGTCAGGTTGAAGTTGTGCGTAGCATCCAGCCTCTCTAGCACTAGCTCATGTGTGTCTGGGTCATAGAGAAGGACCGTGTGTACCGTGTCATCCTCCCGGTTGCCGGTGAAGACGTACATGTCGTCGCCATCCTTGAGCGTCAAGGTCTCCCCGCCTGTGGACGGAGTGAGTGTTGTGACAGGATCGGAAGTAGTCGTTGTAGGCTTGTGATTGTCTGTAAAGTACGTGAATCAGCCTGAAACGGTACTTGTGTTTGCTGAGGAAGCAATCGTACATCTGACACTACTCAAGCGTGATGAGACGGAGGGGTTTAGGATGCTGTCTCCAATGCGGACATTGTGCATTCCTTGCTTGTGAATGTCGAAAGATCTCGTCGTAGCTGCTGCCATGTTGGGAAGAATCTGCCTGTTCGGTTGACGTGCGATGAGTGGGTGAGGGGAGGTTGGAGGAGGTGGAGATGGGGAGCGTGGGTTGGCGAGTTTGCGGGAAACTGATCGCCCGATCCGGCGCTAATGCAAGGGAAGGTGGAAACGGGAGCTAATGTGCGCCGCCGCCGTCTTTGTTGCGAACACTTCCATTGGACGTCGTGGTGCTCAGGCACGCAGAACAAAGCCTGTTGCCAGCTGCTTGGGAAGGGTATCAACTGTACTATGCTACCTGCTTTTTGAGGTCAAGGAGGCTATATAAGCAAGGCCGGGGCTCCAACGCATCGCGCTGCACTACCCTTTGTCGAACGCTGTGGTGGAACAATTCGCTTTGAGCCGTCACTGCCTCTACTCACGATCCACCGAGGTCTCCGGCCGGAGCGCCTCCATCTTTCCGATCATCCTCTTCAGCGGCACAAGGGCACCCTTGCTGACAACCTTCAGTCCGTCCCTCACCTCTCTGTTCTGCTCATCCCCTCCGCCGCCCGCTTCCCGTTCGCTTCGCGCAACAATGGCCTTGGCAGCTTCAATGGCCCTCTCCAGAAGCCGGGGCGCACCTCTGTAGAGCCAAGCGATTTCATGGTCGAATCCGTAACTGGAAGTGTCCAGAGCCTGCACAAGAAAGGCCCTCGCCCGGATGTATGTGCGTTCGGTGTAGAGGGCCGATGGAATGGCGAACTCCAGCAGGCCATAGCGGGGCTCGTAGCCTGCTTCGTCTGCGAGGTGTTGTCAGTATGCAATTCGTCTGAAATTAGAAGACGGAGAGACATGAGCCAATCATTGTTCATTTGTGACACGGTGAGCCTGGAAGACAATGCAATTGACAGAAGCCTGTCCTGAACAAGAGAGGTGAACTCACTGTAGTACGGTTCTCGAACAAGCACCAGGCCCAAAATGCTTACAAGGATTTGCAGGATGGTACTCTTCGTGGAGCTCCAACTCTCGTTTCTCTCATCTGTTGGCCAAGTCCCAAGCAGACTGAGGCAGATTTTCCCGTCCTCGTACAAGTTGGGATTCACGGGCCCGCTTCCGTCAGTACACGAGTGGAAGAACGCGTCTGGAGGCTTTGAAGGGAAATTCGGTCCCATATGCAAGTCTATGACAAAGGGAGCAAGCTCGTACGGCGTATCTAGGGGGCCAATGACAAGTACGCGGATGAGATCTAGGCGAGATTCCCAGGTGTGCACGAAGATACCATCGGGCAACGCGCCCGGAGCTCGTAGGATCTTGTGTTCCTTTGCAATCCGGCGCATGTCTGTTGTGGAGGGCGTGCCAGAAGGTGCAGTGGATAGAAAGTGGTGATCATCTGGAAGAACGGGTCTGTCTAGAACTTGGTAGACAGGCGGAGCGTCTGGATGACTGGAAAGACAGAGGGACTTGTCATCATATGAGGGGTGACCATTCGCATGCGCGGCTGCTTGCGACTCCGAGCCCGTCCTACTGGTAGGTAAGGTCTGGCCAATCTCTGTGGGCAGCGAATCAGCCATGTTGACGTCCACGCCGCCATGCTCGTCGCCCTGCTCAGTCTCGTTATCGCTCTCGTCGTCATCTTCGGTCATCCATGCGTCGTCCAAGTCGTTGACTGGTTGCCCAGTTCCAACTGTGTCGTACCATTGCTCGTCATAAGCCACATGGCCATTACTAGGGATACCATGTCTCTGCGTAAGGGGCGGAAGCTGTACAGATTGAGTATACGAAGAGACTGCATCAGTGTCGAAGTTCTCTTCTTCTTCCTCCTCCTCGTCCTCGTCCATGTCTTCGTAATCGTCTTGATAGAGCTCGTCCTCGTCATCTGCGCTGTACGCAAGCGTACATGCGTCCGGAGAGAGGCGGACGTCCCGCACGTTCTTGGCAGCACCCAGCCGAACTGTCAATGCTCCATCGAGACCGCAGTCTACTACTTCGCCGAGCCAGTCGACGTCCTCTGAAGCTACGGACCTAGCCACCCTCGTGGCGTCTGAGTCTCTTGTCGGATAGTGGATTAGCACGAGATCACCTCCTCTCTTGGTCAAGCATGTCCGGTTTTGAATCTCGTATGTAGACACCTCCTCGGAGGATTCGGATAGGTGGCCCAGAGAAGAATCTTTGAACAGAAACTGATTACGGTCGCCTATCATCATGACTTGGGCATCCGGATACCAGCGGACTTGCGCAGTCTGATCTTGGGTCTTGACACTTTGGACTACTCCAACCTTTATTGGCCGGTCGCCTAACAACCTCAGCTCATCCTCATTCAGAGAAGGGTCAGGAAGTTGCAGCTCCTTGGTGCAAACAACCTCGCCTGACCATACTTCCTCCTCTTCGTTGTATTCTAGGTTTGGGACCAGAGTCGTGCTGGGCTGAGTCGTGACGCTGAGGTCCTGCCACTGAACGGTAACAACAGTTTGCGTGGACACAACAGTATAGTAGTTCATGTCGTAGCCCAGGTTGAGAATCCTCGGTGCGGGACGGATCTTCCCTTGGGGCTCTCCATTAGGTAGTGTCGTCATCGCATTGTACTTGTGGCATGCGGTCATAAAGTCTTTGAACCTGAGTCTGGTGCCCAAAAGCACATTGAGCTCTTTCGGAGGCGAACCACGAGGTGTTGCCGTCCTCGGGTAAGGCTTGTAGTGTCCACTTTCTAGATCATCCAGGTTGATTTCCGTCGGAGGTTCGTTGTATCTCAAGCCAAGTATGTTCCTGTCACCGTCTCTGTCTCTCTGAGCCACCCAGACCACGCCGACGTTGATCGTTCGAACCTCGGCGACTGTACCGACGGCCGGAACATTAGGGTTGTATGCGCCATACTTCCATCTGCCACGACGTAGAGTTCCCTTCTTTGTGAAGACGATGTCTCCCACACTTAGTCTGTCGATGGTATGGTCGAGGGCAATGAGGTCGATTGGGTTTTCGATGACCACGACGGAGTTGTTGCCAAGGCGTACAGTGATCTCATCGACGACATGGTCGATCCGTCCGAGCCAGTCGCCATGGATTATCAGGTCGCCCTCGGAGTATTCGTAGCCTGTCTCGAGCTCGACCATGGGGACGTCGTGGAGGTATGTCGACTCGTCGGGGCTCACAAGAGAGGCACGACTTTGCCAATGCATGGCTGCGGTGTACAGAGTCCAAAGGTAAGGATGGACAGGGAAGCCTGAGAGGAAGGAGAGCTCCCGAGCGTGACTCAACTGCTGAAAGGGCTGAAGACTGCATCTCTGAGATGCAGCAATGACTGTACCGTTCATGGGATCTAACATGCTCTTCTTGACGACGTCGCCCACTACCAAGCCGCGATCGACCAAGGTGATGTCGGCCTCGGGAACCAATTCACTGGGTCTGTCTGGTCCGTGTTCAAACGTTGTCGCCTGCCAATGCACGAGGACGGTTCCCTTTGGAGGTATGCCGGAATCGATGAAACTGCTGAATACGTGTGCAGACACATTCCGATGCTTGAAGATGCCACTGGGGTTCTCAGCTTCGAGGTCGGCTTCATGGCTATCAACCTTTGCAGGTCAGCCTGAGGTGTTCAAGACATGGGGAGAAGTGCGGTGGTAATCACATACATCTCGGTGTGTGCGCTGTTGATCTGTCAGTCAGAGCAGCCAGTCGAAGACACATGAACATACGTCTACCATGCCGACTACTTTGGGACGCTGGCGGAGCACAACCACATCTTCGACGTAGAACTGGCAGAGAGAAGAAGTCAGGTACGCAGTCGACGGAGCTGTTGGGCGCGATTGTCATCTTACCGAGCCTTCGGTCATACTGGTTTTGGCTGTTGCTCAGAGGTAGAGGATCCAGGTACCTCGAGCCGGAGCTGCGTGAATAGTTGTGGCGTTGATGTTCGCGAAGCAAGATGCGGCTCGGCGACGGGGGTTGAGCCACAGCACCAGGAACTCCCCTCAGCGCCACTGTAGCAACAACACATGAGATACCTCAAGGTCCGGGTACACCGTGTTGCAGTGCACTGCTCGGTGAACGAGCAGCATGGCAGACCCCCTCTACGACCTCCTCGTCCCTCATCTCGATGATCCGCCTCGCTCGTCCACCGCCGCTCCCGCCGTCGACTACCTCAATCACCTCGCCTCGCTCTCCCTCTCCGCCCTCACCTCCACCGAGCCGGCCGCTCTCCACCAGAGCAGCGCCTCCCTCCTCCGCTCCCTTCAATCGCTCTCCAAACGCTCCTACAAGGCCATAGTCGCCGCGTCGGATCACCTCTCGAATCTGCAGTCTGTGTTACCGGAAGTCGCAAGGGATGCTGAGGAGCTCCGACATACGCTGCCTGGAGTGGAAGATGCGGCGGGGCAGTTCGCACAGAAGTACAGCAGGAGTACAAAGAACACCGTTCTCGACCGGCGGCGAAAAGCCATGTTACTATCGCGCAACGTCGACCGGGTCTCCGATATCTTGGATCTGCCTGCGTTGCTCTCTTCCGCCATTTCCTCTTCCGCAGCCTCTGGTGCCACAGACACTACATCTTCATCCGCGACCCCCACCACAAACTACGCCGCCGCGCTCGACCTCCATGCTCACATTCGCCGCCTCCAAACTCTCTTTCCCTCCCTCTCCATCACGCAATCGATCTCGGCTCAGGCAGAAGCTGAGATGCTCACACTGACCACCAACCTGATCACCTCGCTGCAATCGCAGAACATAAAGCTTGCAGCCGCAATGCGGACCATCGGCTGGCTGCGACGTGTAGCCCCTGAATTGGACGAAAGCCGCTCGCTGCCAAAAGCTGCAGGTGTTGGTAAAGGGGCTGTCGGAAGCGGCGATGGTACGCTGGGGTCTGTCTTCCTGGTTTGTCGTCTTGCGAATCTCGTGCACATGCTCGAAGCGCTGTCTCCGCTCCGCGATCTCGCTGATCAGGAGACTGCTGCTCGCGTCACCTCGACCAAACCAACAACGCAGAACAAAGAAATCGCGGGCGACAAGTGGGCAACGCCGACCACCACGAACCAGGGCCAGCAAACCGAACGCTACCTGAAGCGCTACATCGAGATATTCCGTGAACAGTCGTTCGCCGTCATCTCGACCTACAAGTCAATCTTCCCTTCCGCTATTCCCACTGCGTTCCCCACCGAATCTGCGACCACAGACCACAACCCCCTGCTGCCTTTACCTTCGCCGCTGACGACGTTCCCAATGCACCTCGTCGCTCTCCTCACGGACACTTTGCGAACCTACCTCCCCAACATATCCGACCGCGGAGGCAGAGACAGTCTGATGACGCAAGTGCTGTATTGCGCCGGTAGTCTGGGCAGATTGGGCGCAGAGTTTGGGATGGTCCTTTCACTATTGGCAGAGGGCGACGAAGACGACGATGAGGTAGACGCGGTTAACGATGAGGAAGACTGGGCTGAGGTGATGAAGAAGCACCGCGTTCAGGCTAGCCGGTTGGAGTTGCTTGCCAGCGGTGTCGCTGCTGGTGGCGGGAGCAGGAAGGCAAGTGTAGCTGTATAAGAGGGGCCACCAACACTGGCCTTGTCCGAACATGATGCTGGCCGGTGCCCGAGCGCGCCAGCGAACCAACTCCCTGTTGCTGCATATACTACGGGAAACGCTCGCCCATGTCGCCACTCTGCGCCTGGGGGGCGCAAAATCACTCAGATAACAGGGACTGCTTTTTCGGGAAGGGTGAAGAAGAAGAAGTAGTGGGATGAGCAGTCTCAGGGCCCTTCGCCTGGTGCAGTACGCTCTGTCAGGGTTCTCCCAGCAGTCAATGATATGGCGGGCTTCTGCACGCAGTCGGGGAAGACTCTCGTACCTGTGTTTGAGACGGACACACAGCAGGCGCGTAGGCTCGCTCGAGGCTCCTGCTCGGCGCGTCTTTTACCGTGGACCTTGGTGAGCGATGTCAACCCTGGGGGACTGGCACACCGTCTGCAGCGGGATGGGTCTGGAATTGACACATCAGAAGCAGCTGACCGTCAGTCGTAAGACGGTCTGTAGAGCGTTCAAACACCCTGGATGCCGCGATTGCTGAGAGTGGGTTGGGAAAGGATGGCTTGGGACGATGTGGAAAGAGAGGTGTCAGATGCACCAGGTGCTCGTTGTAGTAGGGTCGATCGTTCGCATCGCCGCCTAGAGTCTCGCCATGGTGGTGAAGGAGCTCGCGATGGAAGCGTAGACCTGATCGCATGAGGGGTGAAGTCTCAACTTGGAGCAGAACCGCTGAAGAACTGCAAGAAGCCCGAGGCTTGAGCAGGCAGCAACGACAGGTACACAGTGGACAGGCTGGCGTGATGAAGGTGATTGATGCGTTCCAATGAGAAGACGTGTTCAGTACGGTACCACATATGCGCAGCGTACGCGTACCTTGGGTACGGCGGCCTCTGTGTTCCCGAAGCACGGACCCACGGCGCCCTGGATGATCCGTCGGTGATTCACGGCTAACGTGATGCGGCAACGAGCTTCCTTTCCCCAGATTCGACGTAGAGCTTGCATGCAGAGGTGCCAACACCCCCATCCGCTTGCGAAGGCACTGCTGCGATGCGCGGAAGCAACTCTAACGATGCAGCAGTCGGCGGCTGGCTGGAGGAAGCTCACATCGGACGGCGGCAGAGAGGGAGAGGGAGAAAGACTTCGATTGGCGACGGCAGATGTAGACGGCGACCTCTCCCACGCTGCATCCGGAGCCGCTCCATGACCAGTCATGACGACACTCTGGAGCAACTCGAGTACGTGTAATGTCAAGGTAAGGTGAGGCAGGTACGGGACGGGCAGACGCTGGTCGTCTGGTCGTCTGGTCGTCAGCAGACAGCAAACGCCCGTCGCTAGAGCTCGATTCGATGCATCTCACTGGCCCGTGGGCTGCTCCGCCTTCTTCTCCCATCAATAGCTGCGTCCACACATCGCTCCCGTCCGTCTCTTTCCTTGCTCAAGCCACCTCGTCCTCCCATATCACGAGGCTATGCCTTCTCTGCCCATCCTCCGACCTGCCTCCTCCACTCGAGGCCTGACACGACACCTCAAGAACCAGACCAGGACCTTCACTCGGGCTCTCACTCTCAACAGGCAGCAAGCCTCTCGTCTCTCCTCTAGACCACAGGGGCCGCTTCCATTGTCGAAAGCCAAGACTGCCCTCGTTTCTCTCAACAGCTGGACCTTCGACGTGAGTCCCCACCTCCACTTCGCTCTCGAGGACCCACCGAAGATGATCTAGACTGCTCCGATGCGTGCAGAAGTGGCCGTCCAGCAAGGGACATCTCACTGACACCTCGCACATGCAGCGTTCCGCAATGGCCACCATGTCCTCTCCGCAGCACTTCATGGACACCTCCGGTGACACCGAGCCCGTCTGGATTCACACCGAACCCTACTCCTCGCGCCCGCACTTCCCCAAACTGGACAAGGACCTTCACACCGATGTGTGCATCGTCGGCGCCGGCATTGGCGGCATCTCCACCGCCTACGAGCTCGTCTCGCGTGGTGTCAATGTCGTCATGATCGAGGCACGTGAAGTCTTGTCAGGAGAAACCGGCCGGACCAGTGGCCATCTCTCGAGCGCGTTGGACGACGGATACGTGGAGATAGCGAAGAAGCACGGAGACGATGGAGCAAAGGCTGCTGCTCAAAGCCACACCTGGGCTCTGGACCACGTTGGCGAGGTGTCGAAGAAGCTGGGCATTGAGTGCGAGTACAGACACCTGCCCGGGTACGAGATCTCACAGTACCCCGTCGGCCACCCCAAGCACGCCGAGGAGATCGAGCAGGTAAAGGAGGAGGTCGAGTACTGCAAGAAGCTCGGCATGAACGTGACGTTCCAAGAGGGGTTTGCCGTCAAAGGCTGGGACGGCCAAATTGACCAACGCGATGCTGCCATCTTCAGCGGACAAGCCACTTTCCACCCGACCAAGTACCTCGTGGGCCTGCTGAAGTGGCTTAAGGATCAACCCAACTTCCAATGCTTCACTCATACCCGTATGATGGACATTGAGGAGAAGGGTGTCGAGATTCTCGGCATGGGATCCAAGGACTGTCACGTCAAAACAGACGACGGCTATACCATCACCTGCAAGGACGCTCTGGAGGCTACTTGTGTGCCTCTGCAGAAGGTGAGTCCTCGTCGGTGCTGACACTCGCCGGGTCAGTTCTCGTACGCCTTCGCTAAACTCGATGTTTCGATAGCTTTCCGTTGTAGCCGAAATGGAGTACAACCGAACCTACTGCATCGCCATCCGCGTTCCAAAGAACTACATCGAGGATTGTCTTCTGTACGACGAAGCCGAAGCATACAAGTACATCCGTTTTACGGCGTGCGACGAGAAGGACGACTACCTCGTGATTGGCGGCTGCGACCACCCAGTCGGTCAAGAATCGGAGGAAGGACGCTTCGCCGAGCTCGAGCAGTGGGTGCGGGAGCGATTCACGCGCGCCGGCTCCGTCGACTACAAGTGGAGCGGGCAGATCTTCGAGCCGCTCGACTACGTGGCGTTCATCGGGCTCAATCCGGGCAAGAAGCACACGTACATCATCACGGGCGACTCGGGCAACGGGCTGACGCACGGCGTGCTGGCGGGCAAGCTGATCGCCGACGAGATTCAGGGCGTGGCGAACCCGTGGAGCAGCCTGTACGACCCGAAGCGGGTGTCGTCGCTGGCGAAGAAGCTGCCGTCGATCGTCAGCCACGCGGCGGAGATCAACACGCAGTACAAGCGGCACCTGCAGTCGGACATCACGGACATTGAGGATCTCGCGCCGGGCACCGGCGGCGTGCTGAACTCGGCAACGCACAAGCCCCTCGCCGTCTACAAGGACGACGACGGCACCGTGCACAAGGTCAGCGCCGTCTGCCCGCACCTCAAGGGCGTCGTGTGCTGGAACAACGTCGAGAAGAGCTGGGACTGCCCCATCCACGGCTCCCGCTTCTCAAAAGACGGCCTGCTGATCATGGGCCCCTCGAAGGCGAACCTGAGCCCCGTAGACAAGGACGGCGAGGTGCTGCAGCAGCAGGCCGTGAAGGCGTGAGTCAAATCGTTTGAGTTGGGGGGGGTAGTCCCGCTGGTGCTTCTTGTGGCAACTTGTGTGGACTTTTCTATCCCTTTCTTCTTTCGAGCACACCCCGCAATCAACGCGAGGCCGAGCGTCGCGCGCCAGTCCCTCTGTTCCGACACACTTGAACGGTCATGCCGCCGTTCCTCTCCACGCGTGCACGTGTGAAACATGCTCTGAAGGTTGGAGCGGGCTCTGCCTTGTCGCTCCCCTCTTATCCCCCCCCCCTTTCCGCTCTCAGGTCGAAAATTACGTGCCGGGACTGGAGATAGAGATGACGTGCGGCGACTCATGTACATTACACTTGTAGGACGACCCACCGAGCGAGGTAAGACACCTTCGTCGGTGGGGTATAAGCCCTATACCTTGCCCTGCCTTCCAACTACCGCGCCGAGACCTGCGAAGGGATGGAGCCGTCGTGGCCATCCGGCCTCACGTGATGTTCATGTCCTTCAACTGTGAGACTCGTCCTACTTCCAGTTCCTCAAAGTGAAATGGACCATTCTGATTATGTGGTAGACAGCAATCACCCTGGCCCTTCTCCCGACTGGCTGGACAGCAGCCAAACTTGGGGCCGCCGAGCAACTCGCAGTCTATTATAAGAATCGCACCGGTAAGCGCAGGGCCACGTGTCAAAGCGAACAGATGAAATGACACAAGCACCCTAGGACGCTACACGATCACGCACTACAGCGGGAGCATCGTCTGCTTCCTGCCCCTCCAGAACATCACCACCACCCACACGCAGCTGATCGAAGCCGCCGCCGCCGTCGACCTGTCGAATCTGCTACCCGCCGACGCCGACCCCTCCCTCCTCGCCGGCTAGAAAAGCCCAGCGCGACCTCATCCTGACCCTCTACGCATCGGCGCACGCGAGCGTGTCCAAGAAACGGCGTTCGGCCGCGGCCGCACCATGCCCATCGCCCCTTTCTCAAGCCCCTGAGCCGCGGCTCCATCCTCGTCGATTCGAGCGACGTGCGCGCGCCGCCGCCCGTCTTCGACTACGGCACCTTCTCGCACCCCGGCCGACGTCGCCGTCGCCGTCGCCGCACTGAAGAAGAAGCGCGCCTTCATGGCCTCGCCGCCAATGCAGCACGTCGGCGCCTTCGAGGCGTTCCCCGGCGCTCAGATCACGGGCGACGAGGCCATCGCGCGCGCGATCCGCCGCTTCGCCACCAGCTCGTCGTCGCCATCCCGTAGGCACGCTCTGGCGATGATGCCATTGATCCCGGCGACGCACACGTCGCCGACCGTGTATGCTGTCGCGGAGAAGGTGAGCTCTGCTGTCGTCTCGGTCCGGTTCGGTTTGGAACATGGGTTTGCAGCTGTTGTGGAGAACCATGCGTTGCAGCAGTCGCCAATCTGCATGTTCCTCTTGGGCCGCGGATCTCGTCAAGGCGGCCAGGACTACGGATCGATCCACTCGGAAGCGGGAAGCTGACCGCTAGCCACGCATGCGCTCTTCTGGTATCCATGGGCGCAGGTGTGCTGCGTTGGGTCGAATGACCAGATTGAACGAAGGGCGCTGACCGAGCCGTGACAGCGAGTGGGCAAGCGAATCCAGCGGTATCGTGCTCTCGTGCCAACGAGTCCGTGGCCCTGTACGCGCACCGGTCCTTGATCTCCAACTGAAGCATCGAGCCACGTCCACGGGCGGCGTGCACTCGTCACGTTGTTCGTCTTGTAGTGTCCCGACGTGACATCCAGCAGTGGGAGAGTCTCCAGGTCCGCGGCATGACGGGTCCGCACTACAGTCTTGCACGCTGGAGTGGTTCGCTGGCGACCGGAGGCTGGGGCCGGCATCACTGGCGCGGCCGTGTACGAGTAGCGGTGACAGGATTCTGCGCCTCAGGCGGCCGAGTGATGATCGACTCCTTGCCATACATTTCGCACGCGTTTGGAGACTACATCTCTACCACGACACTGTGCTGTGACAGATCTGTATGGTTCACACGCGGTCTCTTACAGCACCAGTCCCGCAGGGGTGAACCCTTGTGAGGCGATGTCCAGCAGCGGCTCCTCTTCCGTCTCCGATTCCATGTGTGCCACCTCGTTGCTTTACCCGAGCAGGAGGTCTGAAGAGCACTGAAAAATGGAGCCGAGCCAGTCGGTCGACCATGTAGAAAACGCAACCCAGCTCCAGCAAACACTGTGCGCACCGGCCCCGAGTTGCCATGTGCCGTGGTCTTCTGTTCCGGTGACTTCTCTCCCCAGAACGCTTGACGTGGATCCTGTCCCAAACACGCTCGCTACGCGACCATCTTCGTGTGTCGCTCAGGCGATGTGCGGAATGTACGCCGACCATGCCGGGATGTTGTAAATCTCGCGCGGCGAATGGAAAAGAGAGATGAAGCTCTCTACGACGAGGTATGTGCGTCCCGAAATGTAACACACAGCCGCAATCCCAAGAATGACGATGCACAGGACATACAGCAGCTGCCAGACCAACCGAAGGAAGACACGACGCCAGTCCGACCATTTTATTGGCTCGGGTAGTGGCCACGGCTCGGGTAGTGACCACGACTCGGTAGAAATAGAGTTCATAATTCCCACAAAGGAGAGAAAGAGTGAGGCAGAAACCACACAACACAGCACGCCAAAGCTCATGACGGAGCAGGCCGACAGCCGCCAAAGCAGCCTTTCTTCCCACGTCCGGAAATGCGCGTTCCTGGCGAGGGCATGTAGGCCTCCGTAGACAACGCCTGCGAGAACGAATAAACCCCACGACAGTACGCGTTCGCGGCCCTCGAGCAAAAAGACCTTCCCTACTGGCATGAAACTTTTCACGCGACTGTCTAGTGTTGCGCTTAGCAAACGACGTCCTGGATGTTTGGAGATGCTACGAAGACTTGCACTGTCGCGATCGACGATGGTGCGTTTGTGGGCACTGTTGTGGTAGGCGATCCTGCGACAACCTACGAATCCTTGTTCGCTGTGGTTTAGGTCGTACTCCGCATGCTTTTCGAAGACCGGAGCTGCGAGTTTCCAGCGCTCCATGTCAATGGGCGTCAGATGCCCAGTCGTGAGTTGAGTTTCCTGTGGATGGTAGGAGAGCCCCGTCCCTGGGAGCTCTTGGCCATATGCTAATGTGATACCTTCGAGGTCTCGAGGACTCGCTGGTGGTACTTTCGGAAGTGTTTGCGATACACCTGAGGAGTTGACATCAGTAGCAGCAGGTGCTCGACCGTGCGTTGGAGACGTTTGTTCGGAACAAGAGGATGGTTCGCTCTCAGAGGCGTCTTGGGAAGTTGACTCCTCAAGGTGGTCAGGACGAGGTGACTTATTACTCGTTCGTTCGAATGGCTTTACTCAGTGGATCTCAGGCTTCCAGTCATACACTGCAACCCCAGCTTCATAATCTACGACGTATGGGATATGTACGCTGTGCATCCACAGCCATGCAAGTGTTTCTTGGGCTGCGTTACCTTTCAACAAGGACGGCTGGCTCACGTCAAGCGGTTTGTCCCACCACATTAGATAGGTAAGAACAGCGCAGAAGCAATGCCCGAATGTGTTGAGCTATGAGAGGTTAGCTAGATAGACCCTCAGCTTAGACAGAACAGAGGTCACCTCAAGAAGGCTTATCGGTAATCTCTGAGCAAGACACGAGATGCACTGGATGATGAACCAAAGCGTTTGTGTACACAGAAGGAATTTTGCAATTCCGCTTGCCTTGCTCTTGTCCCAGATCTGAGACTCCATTAAGCCGTGCAGAAGGTCAGGTCTCGTTTTAGCGATTGCCAGAACGCCATGCGAGGTGAGGGCCCAGCGTGTGCGGTCGCTAAGAAGGAATTTGACTTTGCAGTCGGAGATGTCGAATGCGTAACCTCCATGACCGCATAGAAAGCATGTACCATCGTCCACTGGATAGCATATTCGTCAGCGGCGATCGATGATCATGTATCAGCAGTACTGTCCTCGTACCTTGTCGTCCTCATCGAGAGCTTTGCTCTCGAAGATCTGCCCACTCTCCACTGCATCTTCCATAGAATGAGTGTGTTTCCGCTTAGTCTCCAGCAATGGTTTGATGGCGACAAGTAGCCTCTTAGCTTCATGTCGTTGATACCACGCTGTGTAGACGACAAATTCCGGAGCGATAAGGCCTAGCAGCACCCATTTCAGCTTGTTCCACATGTGATGTTTCCTCCACCATGGACGTTTCTCGTCTTCCTGATCGGGGACATTGAGATGGACCGCGGTCCATACGCAGAGAATTGTTGTGATCAAGCAAGTCGACAAGATGTTCCAGGTTCCGCGCGTTGTCGGATTTGGGCTCCATGAGACGGTCGAGTCTCTTGTGGCGTGGCCGAAAATGGAGTAGGACATAGTGATCCGGATATCGTTCGGAGACCACGGTCGATGTCAAGGCGACCTTGGGAGACATGTTCTCTTTGTATGAACGTAAGAGCAGGTGTGGAGGTACTGCGAGCACTCAGCCTCGTTCACAGCCCCATTTGCACAGTGGCCAATTGGAGCCACGGACTGTCCAGCTGCACGTTATCAGCTTGTGCGGCACAGTTATTTACATCGTCACGTCGTAAGTAGAGTGGAGGGAAATCTTTCACCAAATATCTGTTCCACCCACTGATCTGCTACAACTCATTGCATGTCTCATGTTGTATTAATTGTGTACAGCAGCTGAAAGTGAGGCTGAGGTTGTGGGTGACACAATGGACATGGGTGGAAGCAGACCGCATGCAGACACGTTCCCGGTCTAGCGGGAAGACTCCAAGACGAAGACTGAGCGGCCACGGCCATCTGGACATCGTGAAAGCCGACGTCCATCCTTACCCACCACCACTCGCGTCTCGCAAACAGGAAGAATGATGCTGAGATCTTTCCATCGCGGCTCGTATCCGTTGAGCTCGGTCTTCAACTCCACGGCGACCGTCTCCTCTTGGCTGCTGTAGGACAGCGTGAACTTCGCGATTCTCGGACGCGCTGAGATACCATCATCTTCGTACCACGTGTTGCGAAAGGTCCTCCCAGGACAGCTTTTCTCGGGAGGGAAGATCTCGACGCCGCGATAGTCATCTTCTGGCAGGTCAGGGGATGTTCCCCTGTCCTCTCCACCAGAGACAGTCTGCACATCTCGTCCTACAGGTATAGCACCGCCGACCTTGGCAAGGATGGGAATGTTGTCCTTCCATTGCGAGTCTATGGCGACCCATTGTCCCGCTTTAAGGTGCTGGTGGGGTTTGTTGAGATTGACGAAGCCGGAACTCCAACCATTGTCTTCACACGAAGTCTTGGGGAGATACATCCTTGACGTGTTCACACCTGCTTCATAGACGCCGCCAACCAGCAAACTATCGCCAAACCAGTACTGTTCTTCCCCTCGCAGCAAGATGTCCTCCCACACATTTGGGTCATCTTCGTAGCCCCAGCCGACCCATCTCTGGGCCGGGGAAGCGGTCAGATGGCTCTCGAGTGCAAGCGAGTAGATGTACGGCATGAGCTCGTAACGACGTTTTATAGCTGCTCGTACGATGTGGGTGACTTCGGGATACATCCAAGGCTCGATGACGTCTCCGACTGAGTTATCTGCAGGGGAAGTCTTGTAGCAGTTGATGGCGAATCGGGGCGAGAAGATACCGAGCTGAACCCATCGGACGAGAAGCTCAGGCGACGGTTGAGGCGCTTCGAAACCACCGATATCGTGGCCGTAGATCTGTAAGAGGCTCACTCCGGCGTTGAGCGACAGCGCATTTGCGCCTTTCATTCCCTGCCAGCTTGTAACGTTGTCTCCGCTCCACGAACTGGCAGCATATCTCATAGTCCCAGCAGTTGCACTGCGGGTGAGGACGAATGGCCGGCGAGCAGGTTCAAGGGCGACAAGCGCGTCGTTCGAGCACTTTGCCATCAACTCGGTCTGCAATGCCCTGCCCCACAAGCCGATAGTGCGACTGTGCTGGCAATCCAACAAATCCGCCTTCTCGAGCACGCCGCCGTCGAGGGCGCACCGCCACTCGTCGTCTGGTATCGTGTACTCGTTATTGTCGTTCCACATGCAATCGATGCCGACTTTACCAAGAGCTTTAATTCCATCGTACCACCACCGAAACCCAGCAGCGGAAGTGAAGTCGATATACCCTCCTTCCGCACTCTCACCTCCGCCAGCGCTCCACAATCTTGTGACGGCAGACTGGTTTGTCTTTGGATCCCGAAAGAGCGCACCGGCATCTCTCAGCTTCTGGTACTCCGGGTGGTTCTCCAGGACATACGGCTTGACATTCGCAATCAAACTGATTCCCCTCCTATGGTACTCTCTTACAAATGCCTGTGGATCAGGAAAACGATGTTTGTTCCATGTGAATACGTTCCTCGTCTTTGGCTCGGCCTCTGCCACTGTATACCCAGATGACAACTGGAATGCCGAACAAGGGATGTCATGTTTCTTCAACTTGTCAGCAAACTCGACCAGCGCATCGCTAGCCCTCGGCTCGTCAAGCATCGAGTACTTCATGCCTCCTGCAATATACCCAAAGGCCCATCTGGGAACTAGCTTCGGATATCCCACCAGATCTGCGTAAGTCCGGACGACTTCTTTGAGCGTTCGCCCAAGGATGAGGTATTCCTCCAAGCCACCGTAATCCTGGCGGTAGACCTTGTAGCGGCCCCACAAGCCGTCCATCTCCGATCCTACGGACCACTGCCCACGACTATGTGAGGTTGAGAATATTGCTACGCAGCCGTCTGGGGTCGCGTTGATCAAAAGAGGGATGTGCTTGTACATGGGGTCGGTGCTGTACACGTCGTACCCAAAACAATCGCTGGTAGCGAGAACAAAATGCCGGTTCGAAAGATCCATTGGCGCAGATTTCTCTCCCAGGCCGACGTGGAGCGTTCCCGGCTTGTGTTGGACGTAATGTGCTATTCCGGAGCCGTCTACAGCATAGGAGCGGAAAGGCAAGTCTTGGTAGGCTGGAGGCTCATCACCCCATTGGAGTGATATCACAGGCGTGTGTGCCCAGTTGATTGCTGCCTTGATGCCACCAAGCTCAAATGTAGCCTCTGATACTGCATGTTTCCCAACGAATTTGCCGCTGTTAAGGTTCGTCCTGGGTCGTGGACAACTTGGATGTGGCGGCAGAGGATGCTTGTCGGAGAAGAACTCCGTCCGAAAGAGGTTTGGACGGATCACTTCGAAAGTAAATTTGAATAATTGCTCGTGACCTGTTGACCGGAGACGGATGATGGACTTTTGAGACTCGCCATTAATGGAATCCACAACGTACTTGTTCGGTATACGTTCGTGCTGAGGCATGGCAAAGGCTGTGCAAAGAAGAAGACTTCTGTAGCAATTCGGAGAGTTCGTGTGATACACGCAGAAGTCGTTGATAGCAAGAAAGGTCCAGCAGGTGAGGATGTGGCTACAGCAGGTACTCAAACATTGCAACGGAGATAGATCCCGAGAGCAGGGAGCGGCAGACCCTGCCTAAACTCCGTCCCCGCAGATCGCCAGTACCCCACACGGGAGACTGGCTTCCGCAGAGCGCTTCGCGGAGATCGTTACCGAAATCCGGCGCTAAGGTAGGTAGTTGCTCATACAAGCAACGGTGCGAGCATGAGTATTAGTATTGGAGCATCACCTACCCCTCCGACTGCCTCTCGTTGGTACTGTCTCTCAAGACCAGTACAATGAAGTCAAACGAGATGAACCAGAAGATGCACGCCGACCAGATCGAAATAGGTCCGCCTGTCCCCAACGACCTCATGGGTAAAGACAAGGCAGCATTGCTGCTCGCAGAGGCCGATCATACTGTCACAATCACCGCCGCAGACCACGGCCGAGTTCTCCGCAAGATCGATCTCACTATCTTACCCGTTTTGTTGACGGTCTACTGTCTTCAATATCTTGACAAAGCGACCCTCTCTTATGCTTCTGTCTTTGGTCTCATCAAAGATGCGCACCTCCGGGGACAGGACTATTCATGGCTGGGGTCAATAGTGTATGTTGCACAGCTGGTTATGCAGCCTCTCATCGCCTACTCTTTGGTGAAGCTTCCGATAGGGAAATTCGTGGCGACGATGGTCCTCGGTTGGGGTATCACGCTGTGTTGCATGGTTGCTGCGACGAACTTTGGAGGATTGATGGCTGCGAGGTTCGTACTAGGCGCATTGGAGGCGAGTGTCGGTGAGCCTTCCAGCTCTTGGCAAGTGACACCATGGTTTGTTGACTGTTCGATTGGCAGCTCCGGCTTTCATCGCCATCACTCAGATGTGGTGGAGGCGTATCGAGCAGACGAACCGTGTGGCAGCCTGGTACTCTATGCTTGGAGTTGTCAACATGGTAAGTGGCCCTGACTAGAGTCTCCCTGTTTCCCTTTGCTGACAAGAGACAGCTTGGGAGCTTACTGACGTATGGGCTGGGTCACATCCAGTCACGCCTTCATCCGTATCAGGTCAGTCTACCAGGATGTGCAAAACTCACAGGCTAGGATCCACTCCCTAACACGCTCCCAGATAATCTTCTTGTTCTGTGGAACACTTACGGTTGCGTTCTCAATTGTCATCTTGTAAGTGCCGCGCTCATCGATGGTTTGATTGACTAATGTGCGACCAGTTTTGTTCTGCCGGACTCTCCGATGGAGGCCCGGTTCCTCAAGGGTGATGACAAGTTAATCGCCATAGAAAGGTTGAAAGCGAATCAAATGGGGGTTGCGTCGCGCGTCTGGAAGTGGGACCATCTGAAAGAGAGCTTCTTGGACATCAAGACGTGGTTCTGGTTCGCGATGATCTTCTCAGTATCGTGAGTTCGTCCTCGCAATGACTTCCCACATGGCTAGATTCACCCAAAATACTGTCGACGCATCTCGCTGACGCGCTTGTCGCAGGATACCAAGCAGCGGTATTTCAACCTTCGGTCCCCTGATCATCCAATCTTTCGGGTACGACTCATTCAAGACGATTCTCTTCAACATCCCCTTTGGTGCCGTGCAACTCGTTGCAACCCTTGGAGGAGCGTATCTCGCAACGCATTGGAAACGCAAGGGTCCCGTTCTCCTACTGCTTTGCGTTCCGCCAATCATTGGATGTGTGATCCTGATCGCAATGGACCACACTGCTTCGCACCGCGGAGTTCTTTTATTCGGCTACTACATCATCTCTTTCTATCCTGGTATATCTCCCCTGATATACTCGTGGTCATCGCAGAACACCGCTGGTGATACAAAACGAAAATGCACGACTGCATTCTTGTTCATTGGTCAGAGTGCAGGAAATATTGTAGGTCCGCACTTGTACACCCCATCAGAAGCGCCACGATACCTCCGAGGGCTCGTGTCGAACTTGATCATGTTTTTGGTCATCATCTTGCTTGTTGTTCTGACTACTTTGTACCTCATGTTTCTGAACAAAAGGCATGCGAAGAGAAGAGTGCAGGTGGGGAAGTCCGCAGAAATAGCCGACCAATCGATGATGGACAAGAAGACTTGGAACAAATATGAAGGTGGGGCTCACTCCGGAAACAACGGCCAGCAATCGTTCGAGAAGGCCTTCGATGATGAGACGGACTTGAAGAACGAGGATTTCGTCTTTGTTTACTGAGGGCTTCAAAGGCATGAGAGTGTTTACACGGGTGATGTAAATAGCCACGCGGGAAACAAGTTCAATGAATTACGAAGAAGAAGCGACAGACTTCACAGAACTGCAGGAACATCATCGACCGACTGATTGTGTGACTCCTTCCACTAAGATCACTTTGCTCACCTCAGCGTCTACCATGCCCCTCCATTCGCTTGCTTGTGGTGGAGATGAATCTTGCCCCCATACAATCGTACGCAAGAAAATTGCATGTCAGCTGCAACAGTAACTAGCCTCGTGGTCCATAACATCCAACGATTAACCGGCCATGCTCGTGCTTGTTAGTAGCATCAAGTGACCCAATGATGGCATACCAGGCGGTTTTTGGGCGTCTTTGTACTCGCTGCGAGTGTTTGTGATTCTGTCGTCGAAGTCCTCAAGATCTCAAAGATCGATCTCTTCGGTGCACTCCGGTGAGCGACAGCCGAATAACGCGAAGCCTGCATCAGCAAACCCTGCACAGGCTCACGGATCCTTCGTGCAAGGGATCTTACTGCCTGTCGGTTCCAAAGGGCTCGAGGTAGATCGAGCACACTTCTTCTGCGAAGTCGCGTTCGGTCAATGGCAGAACCGGAGAAACAACTTTCCGGTGTTTGTACCCCTCTCCACCATGACTTCGCATATCTCTCTGCGAAGCCGTAGACATTCCTCAGTCAACGTTTCCAGGTGCTGTTGGAAAGCTCAATACAGGCTTCTCCACTGCTGTTCTTGCCTTGCATATCATTCCTTTCTCGAGCATGTGATTTATCGCGGACCTCCTAGGTCGCGACTCAATGTCGGAGGGATGTCTGAGAGCATCCGAAAGCGCAGGATACCAGTAATGTTACTCGTGTCGATACGATCTCCAGATTTTGACTGAAGGCTTTCTAGAAAGCTTGCTTATCGTGTAGGCGCCACAAGGTTTGTATACGTAGCAAGTCTGCAGCCCACACCGTTTGACATCTGGATGTGTAGGCAAAGTGCGATGGGCAGAGGCCGTGTACGAGGTTAGCAGCACCGATATAGCCATGTCAGTAACTCTGATACGATACCATAGATGCGGAACGACATACAGTGAATGCGTCTACTACGAGATTACCAAGGACCCCACTAAAGAGTACGAGTGTTACGGATTTTGGTCTCAGCCGATCTTGGAACAAGAGCTCACGCGTCAAGTTTAGGAAGCTGGAACAGCTTGAACAGCATGTACGCTTTCTCGATCAGCGATTGCAAGACTTGGAACAGCGTTCGTATCAACGGGGACGGAGTGTACCTCTTGGCATAGAGACTGTGGTGCAAACATCTCCAGCTCTGTTTGATTACAGAGCGGTCCCCAACGAGTTATCAGGGGAAGCGTCCCCTATCTCGGTCCAGCCCTCTCGATCACGGCCGTCCCTTCGTCAAGACGAGCAGCCTTTCGCATCCACGGCGTCCGGCATCTCCAAAAGTCATCTACGTAACAGCCCAGTCTCCGACGCAGGCTTCGTCTCCTTCAGGATTCGACGGGGGCAGATTCCGGACATCGTCATGCGAGATCTGGCACCTTTGAACGATGCCTCGTTGTATTTCCAGAAGTGAGCAATAACGTCACGCACAACATTGTGCTAAAGGTTTGCTGACGACGCAGAGAAGCTTCTTCACGGGCTGCGTAAGTTACAAGGCCCCTTTTCCGAATGAAGATACGTAGCTCTCTAAAAGAACTCTCTGGATAGGATCGATTTGTTCCAGTCCTTGAACCAAGCTTTGATGGATTTGAGTCAATAAGGTCTCGAAGCGGTATGTTGTTCGACGCAATATGCACCGTCGGGTGCCGGATGACCACTGGTAAGAATCCGTGCCCACGCGAACTGATTGTTTATGCTGAATAAGTCACTCCAGGTCCGGCGTCTCAGATTTACCAACTGCTGAACAAGGAGTTGCAGAAGAGGATCTGCACTATCGTCGTTAGCTCTACAGAAGCCTCCCTGGAATCGATACAAGCCCTGCTGGTCACTGCATGTTACTCGGACAAGGGCTGGCTGTTGACATCAATCGCGACGCGGATGGCAGTACAGCTCAACTTGCATGGGGAATACGATGAAGCAGTGAGACTCACAGCTAGTAAAGACTCGCTGAATTCGCAGAACCAAGGTTTCAAGGAAGCGAATACGGACCCAGAAAGCATTCGTGATTGTTTCCGAAAAGCAAGGACATGGCTAGGCCTTTTTGTATTGGAAAACATCTTCTCCCTTGACCGCGGAAAGGCGCCAAGTATCGAAGCACGAGATGGCATTCGGCGTTGCCGAGTTTTGGTAGCGCACCCATCAAGAACGTCGCTTGATTTGCGACTTCTGTCTCAGGTCGAGTTGAACTATCTCAGAGCGGGGGCTCACGCAGAGCTTTCGGCGACCAGTCATCTGGGCGATGCGGACCTGGTTGCCTTTGTGCAGGGAATCAAAATTGACCTAAGCATCTGGCTCGAGGACTGGCTCCAGATAGTGGGAAGAAATGCTGCAGCAGAGTCAGAGGAACAACACGTCATGATCCTCAACCTCAGGATACAACGAGACTGGGCGGTGATCATGATATGTTGCAGAGCCCTGCAGTACACCGGGGTTAAAAACATTGCATTCATGTCTAAAGAACAGCATGATATTATGCACATGGCGAAGGAGAGCGCACAGAGTCATTTCGAGAAGCTGCTTATGAATCCGAAACTCTACCTGGCGCCGTTCCGCTACACTATGGACTTTGTATGGGCCAAATGTGCCTTCTCTGTTCTATTGCTTCTCAAGCTTGCCATTCTTCTTCCTGAAACCTCCGACTTGCCTAAACTACTGGCCGATGCGAAGCACCTGCTCGAGGAATTATCCAGCATTCATGGTCCGCGGAATGTTTACTACCGGATCTTGAAACTCAGCATCGAGAAAGCGGAAAAAGCATTGAACGCATACATGGTTCAAGTTGCAGCAGTCACGGATATTGCTGGAAGGAGCGAGCTGCAAAACGAACTCGCTTCAACATTTTCAGGGCCACAAGAGGCAGAATTCGACTTCCAGACCTACGTGCCAAAGGAGTTCATCTTCGACTGGGACTTTCCAGCTTGACCCTCTGCTTCGTTCCAATAGATATTGAAGCTCTGTTCAGTGATTTCACGAACATCTGAGATTTTGGCTGAGTCCGTGCCTACGTCTGATGAATCCATAGCTCACACAGAGGTGGACGTCACATGCGGTAAAATCCTTCCTGCGTCGGTAGTTTTCCTCAATGCACTATGCAGCCAAGGTTCCGGGGATCGCACCATATGCCACTCACATGCTTGGAGGAGCGCCTTTTGTGTCCTGATGTTGTTGACCTTGTCATACATCTCACACAACGAAGAAGTGTCGTTTGGCAGAAGCGACCCTGTAGGGGGCCTTGGTCGCAAAGTCAAGCTTAAATACAATGCAACTCGGTTCGTCGAAATGCAGAGGAATGTGATCTGGGCATCGTGGTCTACACACTGCATGACATTCGTGAATTTGAGAAAGGTTTGCTCGAAGAGAGGTACCTGGCTACGTATGCCCTACCCTTAACAGTTTGCAGAGTACAGCGACACGAAGATTTATGCTTCATGACAGACCCCAATACCTCTTCCCCAAGATCCCTGGCTCACCAACTCTTCTCCCGACGAAGCTGACTCTGTAGCCAGACCAGTCCTCCTTGTCAAGAAAGGCAAGTCTGTAACGTCCCGACCCGACCGTCCTCAATACTGTACTTCGCTCAGCTACAGCGGTGGCGCACAACTTGTAGCAGTCACACCATAAAGTCCTTCGACGACTGGGCAAGCGCAGCTACTCTATGGCTATACTCGGTCACCAGCTGCTCAGTCGTCAAGTTGTTACATTGCCACAAGTAGATCGATGCCCTATGACTTGCATATCTCTGCTAAACGGTGGGATCATCTTTTGGCAAATTGTGTGTTTCTACATGGTGTAGTTGTAATTTCTGTTCAATCAAATTATGGGCCGCAGAAGACGTACTCTCCAGGAATGAGGAATCTTTCCCACTTGCGAACGAATACAGGACGAAATAAATCAATCCCAAAAACCCGGCGTTGACGTGGCAGCATGGCATCGTAGCATAGAGAGACAGCCACCAAAATCGATGGCCCTGAACATGTCCCTCAGAGTCGCACAGGATTCCTACTACAGTACTCCCCGCCATTACTACAGTTCTCGTCTCTGCTGAGACTGACGGGGTGTCGTGACTGGGTTGTCACACGCACTATAACTAGTGCAGCTCGAGTCCTTCATGTTCTTACTCAAGATCGACGGTCGGAGACTGCAATGAATATCGGTCGTCTGGTATAAAGTGCTGTGCGGTTCATGGTATAAACATCTGGTAACTTAAGATTGGGAATACCTAATGATGACACGGCAACTTGGAAGGTTCTAAATGAAGATCGAAGCGGTTGCGCATCACCACACAAATTTTCAAGGTGTAGCGTAGAAGTATGGTACTGTTATGTCTACTGTTGAATACATGTGCTTCGTTGCAATCCATATCTGCCGTGAACCGGCTCTCTCTGCAGATGCTTGCGACAAGTTAAGAGCGAAGACGAAACCCCCTACAGCCTAAAATCAGAACCATGTATCAATCTATTAATCCGCAATATGTACTCCAAATGAATGCCTTCGTCAAACATGCAGGGCTTCGGTAACGACTGATCATAGGCTGCATCTCAGTTTTACAACATCTATGCCCTGTTGGGACTGTGGAGTACACCACCACGACGCACCAGCTTTGCATCCTTGAACGCGCGGCGTGGCTGGTTGAAGTTTCGGGCGGTGATGGTAGAGTTAGTTGGGTCGGGATCCGAGGACGGGTCTGCCGTTATTGCCGATGTTGTCGTCGAGACAGTAGTGTTCAGTGTAGAAACTGCAGTGGTGCTGGTGGTGTTAGCGAATACAGGAGCAGAGACTAGATATTGTTCGTCAGCATCCTGTGTAACGCGCGCGAATTATCCGTATGCATGAAACTTACTAACTCCTGCAGTCAATATGATTTGTCTGCAGTTAGGAGTCGCAGTGGTGTACTCTCCGAAGATACTGGAGGTGCCGTTGCTGAGCGAACAGAAGATGGCCGACCCTCCACCATAAGTGAAAGCGGAGTTTCTGAACGATACACCACCACCAATCGCTGCAGACCAGACGGTCGACAAGGTTGGGGCAGTTGTGAATTTCTCAAGGATAGAATTGCCTACACCGCTCGTAGCACCAACGAATTGACCACTAGTGATCAGTTGATCGTTAACGATGCTGAAGACAGCAGCGTCGGCTTGTGTCGCGACGACCACGGCGTCATTGCCAGCAAAGCCAATGTACCCACCAGATTGCCTCTTGTGATATTTAGCGGGGACAGGCTGAACGCTGACGACAAATGCAGGCGTAGCAGCAACAGTAGTGGTCGTGGTCGAGGTTGTTGGGGTGACGTTGCCTACGGCGGGTGTGGTCGTGCTAGTGGTAGACAAGCTAATAGTAGACGCAGTCGTTGTCGTCGATGAGATGAGTGCACCCACGGAAGATGAGACGGAGGTTGTGAAGCCTGATGATGTGGAAGATGCTCCTGTGGTGACAGCACCAGCGCGAACCGAAGGCTTAGCAGACACCAAGGCCGGAGAGAAGTGGATAGTAGAGCTGCCGCCGTCTTGGTGGCGATAGATAACCGCGTTTGTAGCTACCGATATCGGTGTGCTGTCGATGGTAGTTCGGTCACCTGGTCTGAACGATTGCCCGCCAATCACTATACCACCAGGGTTGAATAAATCAGCAGACAGCAGCCTATTTCCAACACTCGTCACGGCTACCGCTCCGTCCGATGCTTTTGGGAATGCTGTGACTGTAGTCCTGCCGGCAGCAGCCTGAATCCGGTCTTCTGTGAAATGCACGCATGCTCCATTGCGGCATTGTTCAACCTTGACGCGTTGGCTCTGCGTTCCGTTGCCGTCCGTGTCACAGCTTCGGCAGAGTCCGCTGCCGGCATAGCCAGGGATCGCGAACGGTCCGATGTCCGAGAAGCGTACGATGTCGTTGGTCTCGACGACGTCGAGCACGGGCGTAGTGACATTTCTGTACGATCGGGCGACGCGCTCCTTGTTGAACCCTCCATAAGGTTGACGAGGAAGATTGTCGCGAGCGCCGACTACTGCGGTCGAAGTAGTCACGTAGCTAGTAAGCGTCGCGCGCATGTGAGAGACAGTGACCGGCTGATCTGTTCGAGTTATCGTGCAGGAGCCACTGGCGTTCCTGTTACTGTTGAAGCATGGTATAACAGTGGAGATCCAGTCGTAGGTCGAGAACGGGTACTCTGTGGTGCAATTGCCCCCACTACAACGTGAAGTCGGAACACATGTGGAGACTGGTTGGTACTGCTCCGTGATCGTAATAGGTCGAGGCCTGATGCTCGATGGAGCAGAGGGGCAAGGCGTTACGACACCGAGCACGCCGGTTTGTGCTACCACAGGTGTGCCCACCATGAGGATCATGGACAACATCGTTGTGGGGAGGTAATGCGAAGAGTGCATCTTTGCTATGGGTCCGTCTGACACACCAAGGCTAGATCGGAGAGAGATACTAAGGGAACGATGAGTGGAAGAAAAGAGGACTGTAGAAGGTAGTAAATGGGAAGAGTTAGACTTTCAAAGGCAAGCGATCGAGTAGAGACCGCTATGCGAGAAGATTGACGAGCTGTTTATGTCTTTCTACTTTGCGAGGATACTCGACAGGACTCGAGGGAGTATATAGATATTCATGCGTGACACTAAAACTCTGTCCAGCCTCCTCTCCAACCATCCATGAAGGCGCCTGTAACGATGGCTGGATGTCTGAATGTCTTCACCAACCGTAACTTGGAAGCCCAGCCACCAAACTGCTCGGGCGTTGTACTCTCGGTTGCGCACACTTGGCTCGAACATCCTCGAGGCCTGAACCTCCGGTTCGGGTATCAGAGCGTGTGCCTTCTAACTCTGTCCGTCCAGTTCATAGGCATGACGATACCACCCGAGGCCATGCAGAATTACAGTGGCACCAGCTCTTCAAGGACGCTGCATGAGACATTGCGGCACGCGTTTCAAGATATTCCTAGGAAGGAGATACCGAAAAGCTTGGTCACAGTCTCTTACCTC
>NAJN01000150.1:0-34151 GCA_005059845.1 Cryomyces minteri
AGCCTGTCGTTCGGGTCGGCCAGCTCGCCTTCCACGTCTCCTCGGGCCCTGGCAGCCCGGACGTCGTAGTCGTCGATGATCTTCCTCCCGCCGATGATGATGCGTGCGCCGAACTCTCGAAAGACGGATCTCGCTGTGACGACACCGATGGCACGGCCTTTGTAGGAGTGTGGAATGATGTCGCGAGCGATGAGATCCCGCTTTTCGTCGTCTCCGATAATGATTTTGAACAATTGCAGATGTTTGGTGAAGAACAAGTAGCTGTCTCGGAAGCCTGTGCATCTCGCAGGCTCCGTAGAAAGCATGTACAAGCGGTCGCCACGTCCAATGATGTTGAACACTCGGACACGGTAGTCTCTGCCTCCCTGTAGATTGCCAAACTTGTCTACCTTGGTCTCGCCTTCAGAATCCTCAGGCAGAGCGACTTCGTCATCGATGACCTCCATGGTGTTGCCTGATTTGTCGATAGGTACTCTGGTGACGTGCGATGGGCCACCTCGCGGCTTTCCTCTGAAACCGCCTCTCCAACCACCTGTGCCAGAGGATCTGCCGCGCCGACGTCGATGGGGCGTTCCTGTTTCTGAGCCCTCTTCGTTGCCTGGTTCCGGGGTGTTCCAATCGTGCGGCTTGGTTCTGGGAGGGCGGCCGAGACGACGTTTACGTGGGATGCTTTGGACTGTTGGTGGGGCGGATTCATCGTCGTCCTGGGCCTCTGAATCTTGCGCGGGTGTTCCGACCTCGTCTTCCTCAGGCGCTTCATCTCCCAGCTCATCCTGCGGGGTTGCGGCTTGTGACTCGTCCCCATCAACCATGTCTTCATCGGAAACTTGGACGGCTGGCGTAGGTGTACCTTCAGGTCACCGTGACTGTCAGCGGTGGTTCCTCAAATACATTGTGGACATGACATACGCATGACATTTGACACGCCACGAGCTGCACCTCGACCTCTTCGACCAGGCATGTTGCGATAGCTTCCCGGATTCTTTGGAGAGGCAGGCAATTCAAATGGTGTGAGCTATTGCGCTCAAAGCGCGGAAGACGCGACGTTAGCGTTCGGGAGCCCTAGCGGCTAGCCGCTCGCTTAGCGGGACCCGGCAGAACCGTATTCACTCCCTTCACAACGCCATGCAGCAGCACAGTCGACCAGATCGAGCATGACGTTTGCAATCTTTCACACAAAACCACGAATCGTAGACTATCGCTTTATCTGCGTGAAGTTGTGAACAAACACTTGTCTACCTCCTAAACCTAGTAGTGATGGAGTTGAGTACAGGGGCCTCTTGTAACCTGTTATACTTGGACTTGCATGGTACGGAACTCAACTTGCGGGAAACGATCGCTACGCATCTCACAGAGGGAACGTGTGTCGGTCAAGGTCTCTGGGTAGCTGCCTCGCAACGTGGATAGACTTGCCAAAGATGCACAACGAATTCATTGTTAGGGTTAGTGCAAAGGTTGTTGCTAATCTAACAGCAGTAGAGTGTACAACATCGAAACAATCGTGGACTAGGTCTCAGGAAGTAGGTGGTGCCTAAGAAGAGATCTCTACGAAGGTCGGAGCTCTTGTTCGTGTTGTACGGTGCAGTTGTGGGGTTTTTTGTCTAGTAGAGATGAGCTATCTTTCTAGTAGTACATGGTGACAGTGTGATTCTCGAGTGATGAGAAGTGAGACCAAGAGATTCCGAAATCACAACTGTCACAATGCACCTGTCCGATTGTGTTCCAAGCAAATCTACCCTGCAGATGCCTCCACAAACATTCCGGGACTGCCAAGAGACAACGGAGCGTTCGGTTGAAAACAGCTAAGACGCTTTCGCAATCCAACAGTTAACACCTTATACATGCAAGTATACCGAGAGCATTCACCAGGCATCGAGACGGCGAACGATCGCACCCTTCTAAAGCACTAGCGGGTCTTTCACCCTTTGTAGGCGCAAGTCCACTGATGAATCGGACCGTCGCACGACTGGATGGCGTTGGCAAAAGCAAACACAAGATGAACGCTTGCGGTCTGCAGAGCACTAGATGCAGAAGGCTTCGCTTGTGCACGTCTTCTGCATGTCTCCCACGGCTTTGGCATACAGCCGCTGACGCCTTGCACACATCTCGGTGGTCTTGTAGGTGGGCAGGTGGTGGGCGACTGGAGGGCGACTGGAGACCAGCCGTACTAGAGTACCCTTGTGATTTGAAATGTTTTTATATGCGCAAGGAAGAATCTGCGGAGAGGTCTCAGATTCCAAGAGCGTTCGAGGTCGTTGTTCCGTAGTGCCTGAAACGCCTGAAACACTTTGCACCTCTTCGAGGCAAACCCTATCGAACGGTCCAATAGGCGCAAATTCGACATGGGATGCATGAGCTGCCGTCGAGGGCAACGCGAGCCCCCGGCAAGCCCAGCCATGCCCGATGTCATCACTGGCGTCTGAATTCTTGTGTTCTAAAACCACCTCCACCAACCCAAGTGTCCCGCACTCAACGACCGTTGCACAGTTCAGCGCCCACTACTCCTCCTTCCACCAACTACAGGTACTGCTGCATACCCTCTCCATGTGACAGACATCGCCAGGAGTGCACTGCAACGACAGCAATATCGACAACACCGGTGGCAGATACACTGGCCACCTCCACCAACCCAGGACGAAGCCCGAAGAAGGACGACTCCAGACTGAAGCCTCGACCTCCACACCTCGCACAGAAATCGAGCTCCGCAATACCTACACTGTCAACTGCAGCTGTCGCTTCGTCTGGCACCTCGACTCCAAAGTTATATCCAGCTAGTAAAGGCTGGCTCGGAAGACCCTCAAGCATGACAGGCTACGATGGGGTCAATCCACACACTGCAGCGGATCTGCTCAGACAAGCGATAGCACAGAGGTACGCTAGAACACATGCCAAAGCGAGGCTCGATCTTCCCGAAACCTCCACTGTTCGTCATGTTTTTGCCACGACCTTCGAGCACAAAAGTGTTTCTTGACAAGTCTTCGCGTCGTGGTCGCTCCAATGGAGACATTTGCCCTACATCTATTTACCTGGATTTTCAACGTCCAGCGCGACCGCCGTTATCGGCATGTGCCCGTCACTTCCTTACTAGCTGTGGCCATGGTAGGCTGTAGTGCCCCCGAGAATGAGTGAACGGGCTTGTGTGCTTCTTGCTGTTTACTTTAGTATAGATTCTCCACGCAGCTCCTGTAGCATTGTCTTGTACTTTGCAGGCTACCGCTTAGACTTGTTTCCGTCCGAGATTTCTTGCCCTCCACATTCTCAATATGGCGCCTGCTTACCAGCTTCCTGTTCGCAGCAAAGCCAACGATGAAGAACAGGACCATATCGGGTCCAACGGCTCGACACCACCGGGCGCCGCCACACCTCATCCAGACCTCACAGACAAGCGGCTACCCGGCATTCTACATAACTACTTTGGCCAGGTTCGTGACTCCCTCCGCACTCGCCTCAACCCCACAGACACCTCTCCATTCGTCGCTCCACCTGTCACAAGTCGGGAAGGAAGTCAGGAGCATGGGCTACGGGCGAATTGTGGCGGTACGGCTCTGCTTACTGCACCTAACTCGCCTGCTGATAGGTTGAGCGAGAGTGAAGGGGCGTCGCCTCTCCTGCCCCACGAGCAGCTGGCTGCGCCACCACAGCAGACTTCTCAGCCTGATATCTTCTACCCCACTCCTCCAACATCCTCGTCTTCTTCAATGCACAAAGGTTCTAGCCATGCGTCTGGACTAGATCGGTCCGGCACTTTGCCGTCCACGCTGCGCAGAAACACTCTAGCATCAAGTCCTCTTCACAGCGTAGTTGCCGAAACTACTGTTACTGCTGCACACATCTCGAATCCTGTTACAAGTCCATCCTCAAGCATACGTGCGAGTCCTGTCCCTAGTCATAGTCTCGCGTTGCAGTATCTAGTCGAGAAGAAGAGCGGAATGCTGACTGAAGGCGATATTTCGCCAACACGTTATCAGAACACACCACCGCAAACACCAAGAGCACTTTCGCAAGAGACCAAACCCACTCCTACCCCTCCGGTTACGTCGACTCCAAGCCTGCCAGATGTTCCTGAAGTAAAAGAGAAGCCCTCTGGATCGGGAGTGTCGAGTACTGGGGCTGTAGAACCGCCCAAAGGCCAACTGTCTGTGGACATATCCGAGGGAAGGGGATTGCGGCCAAGTACAGATCCCTATGTCGTTTGTCAATTCCAATGGAACGAGTATATCTCGGATGGGCCGAAAAGCGAGGAGATGGACACCAGGCAAGATACTGCCAACGACGACGGGACGACATCTATGCGACGGATCGACAAGGACACAGGAAGGCCATTGGCGATTCCCATGAAGAGCAGACAGAGTAGCACTACGGAGCTCAGAAGAGTAACAACGAATACACAAGTCACGGATCCGAAATGGCAGCACCATGCGATGTTGTACGTGTACGAAAACCAAGTACTGAGGGGCAACGGCAAGCTTACACATGAGTAGTGATGTAGTTGGCGAGCACTCGGAGATCGACATATCTGTGTACGACCGATCTAATCAGGAAGCGTTCATAGGCCATGCCAGATTCTCAACGGACATTGCCGACTTCGACAAACCTATCGACGGCTGGTTCAAACTCGAGTCTCGAGAAGGCGAAGAAGGCCACATAACTGGTGAAATCCACCTGCGCGTGGAGTTCCGCAAGACAGACAAGAAGACCTATGGCCCGGATGACTTCCAAATCCTGAAGCTGATCGGCAAAGGCACGTTTGGACAAGTGTTCCAAGTACGAAAAAAAGACACAAAGCGTATTTACGCCATGAAAGTTCTCTCCAAGAAGGTCATTGTCCAAAAGAAAGAGATCGCTCACACACTTGGCGAGCGAAACATACTCGTACGAACGGCCATGGCAGACTCTCCTTTTATTGTCGGCTTGAAGTTTTCTTTCCAGACAGCCACGGATCTGTACCTGGTCACCGACTACATGTCTGGCGGTGAACTCTTCTGGCATCTACAAAAAGAAGGACGATTCCACGAGGGGCGTGCAAAGTTCTACATCGCCGAGCTAATCCTCGCTCTCGAGCATCTTCATGAGCACGACATAGTCTACAGAGATCTCAAGCCGGAGAACATCCTACTTGATGCTAACGGGCATATCGCGCTGTGTGATTTTGGACTGTCGAAGGCAAATCTGACCAAAGACGATACCACCAACACCTTTTGCGGCACGACTGAATATCTCGCGCCGGAGGTTCTTCTCGACGAGCATGGGTACACCAAGATGGTCGATTTCTGGTCCCTTGGCGTGCTCGTCTTCGAGATGTGCTGTGGCTGGAGTCCGTTCTATGCCGAAGACACGCAACAGATGTACAAGAACATCGCCTTTGGTAAGGTGCGGTTCCCTCGGGATGCGTTGAGTACGGAAGGCCGCAACTTCGTAAAGGGTCTTCTCAACCGGAACCCCAAGCACCGTCTAGGGGCTATTGGCGACGCACGGGAGCTGAAAGCTCATCCGTTCTTTAATGACATTGACTGGTACGCTCTGGGGAAGAAGAACCTCGTCCCGCCCTTCAAGCCGAAGTTGAAGTCCGAACTCGACACATCGAACTTCGACCCCGAATTCACCAACGCTCTCACCAACACCGCCTCATCGCTGAACGCCCGAGCCGCTGCTCTCGCATCGGGTATCAACACCGCCTCTACGCCCCTGTCACCCACCATGCAAGCCAAGTTCCAGGGCTTCACCTTCGTCGACGAAAGCGCCATGGACAAGCACTTCCGAGAGAACGACCTCGGCCGTATGGAAGAGGACGAGAGGGAGAACGGTGAGGATGTCGAAGAAGCCTTCGGCAGCGAGCGCGGCGACAGGATGAGCGGCGTCGTCCAGACGGGCGAGCCGGATGGTGTTTTCAATGAGGGCCACTTCGACATGTGAGGCACTCCGCGAACTATTACTTGCTTTCTTCTCTCGGCTTTGTCCTGGTCGTCGGTGTTCTCAGCCGCAAAGATCCCTCTTCGTCTTCGGCGGAACGGGTGTGTGTGTGTGTGGTGTGTGCTTCCAGGTGTCTTACGATTTGATGACTTCTCCACCTCCGATGGTACCGCTCACATCAGTCCGCGGCACCTTTTTTGTACATTTGCCGAATGTGGGGGGATCATGCGGAAGAGCGCTGTAGGTGCTGCGTCGGTGCCGCCACTGCGAGCATGTACATGGAGATGGCTCTATCAGGGCGGATGGTACGATGACGGACCCGTGCGTGTTGGTGCTCCATGCGCGTCGTTGTATTGTGCGGAGTATGCGCCAACGAGCTGGCACTTGAGACGACTGTTCTTGAGAGTTTTGGTTCGGGTCTGGTAGCTAAAAAGGATAGCGGTCCTGAGATCGCCTTGAATAGAACTGACGTTCGCACCACGTCTACCCAGACATCTGACCTCTCTTTTTGAGACTGCCGTTCTCAATAGTCGCAGTTATACTTGCACGACGAACGCAGATAGGAGAAATGCTGCGGGGGTCTGCACTCAGCCCTTCAAACCCGTTGCAACGCCTGACGGGGATTCGTCCTTGTACGGCACCATTGAGCCACAACAGTCCTTCTCCCCTGTCCGCTACACACAGCCTTCAGGTCCACGATGCAAGAGGCCACCCAGCCTGGCCCGTCAATGAGGGGAATGCTATTGCAGGGCCGGGAGGCACGACCAGAAGACAGAATGCGGCGACGGCGAAGGGACGCGTCAAGCGACCGAGTACTTCCCCGAAAGTCTGCTGTGTTTTTTTTTGTGTCGCAAGACCGCTTTGCGTAGCGGGTTGATGCAGATGATGGATGGCCAGTTCCGCTTGTCCCGGAAGGTTGGTATCGTTGTGATTCTTCATTTTGCTTTGCTTTGCTTCGCTTTTGCTTCTCTCTCCCTTCCCTTCTTTCTCCTTTCCTTCCCTCACGTTCCTCCACCTGCCCAAAATCCACACCCCGACAGTGCCGACGGCACCACCACCTCACAGTGCTACAGAACACCACAGAGTCGTTCAGTTACGACCCCCCCGCCGCCCTTCCACCCACGAATACCGCACCATGTCAAGCTCCCGAGACTTTTCCGCAGAAAGAACCACGTCGGCGACTCCCGGCGTCCAGGCACCCGGGCTCTACCCAGCGCCACAGGCTGCACAGCCACACGGCCCACTAGCTCCGCTGCGACAGCCGGTGCGTGCGGGCACTGTGTGCGCGGCGATTCCGTCTTCGGCGCCGGGGCAGCGGTCGCGCGCTAGCCGAGCCTCTGCCGCGCGTCGCTCGTGCGGTGCGTGTTGTCGCTGGCTGGCTGAGAGGGCACGGAGATGCGGCGCCGTTGGGGAGGGGGGGCCGGGGGGTGGAGGCAGCGACTTCGGTCCGGGGGCGCGCGAGGGGGTTCGTCGTTGCGTTCGACGGACTCGACTGTTGTGGCGGGGGCTGGGAAGGGGCTTGGTTGACGCGACGGCGGGCGCTTGAGAGGGAGAGTTGTGGAGGCAGGGACGCGGGACGGGGGGGGGGAAGCGTAAGCGGGGACGTCGATGCTTGGGCGCTGTGCCTGTCTGGAGGGATCGATCGATGGGGTCTGCCATTTGGATCCGATGGACTGCTTTGTGTTTTGTTGTTTCTTGTGCCAGATCTCCGCGATTGGCAACCGTTGCGGGTCTTCCGAAGATGTGCGTGGCTCGGGACCTTGTGGGATGAGATCCGCGGCGCTGAGACCGTGACTTTTGAGCGAGGAACACGAGGCCGTGGATCTTTACTGGATTCTACAAGGGTACGAGGTCATGCCTAGAAAGCAAAGACTGGGACGTAGATCGAATCGCAGTGCTTTCAATCAGCCAAAGAGAGTCGAGCGGCATCTGAATGTTTGCTATTTAGATGGGGTATCAAACTGTGGGGTGGGCATTGGTGCTTCGTGAGAGACGCCTGCTCTTTCGTACAATCTCCTGTGTGAGTCTTCGGGACGGCCGTCTTGCTGGAGCTGACCGGGTGTGTGTCTGCTCAACAGCCGAAGCAACGTATAGTGAGCAGCCCACGAAGCACGCAGCTCCATACCGAGGTCTCTCGAAGTCCGGCGAGGCCGCGGAGGCGCTCAACGGCTCATCGGCTTTTTGCCTTCGTCGAAGAGCCCCGGTATGCACGACCCCTGCCGAGCTCTGTAGCCCATCCCTCTAAGAAAGTCGATTGCCGGCTCGAGCTCGTGTGACATGCGTCGTCCGAGATACGCATCCTGAAGCTCATCAGCACTGATGCGTCCGGAGGGGCGGAGGGTCGAGGGCACCACCTCTGACGGGTCGCAGTCCGTCTCCGGCTGGGTGCAGTCGGCCATGAGCTCGATCTCCTCCAGCACTGCAAGATCCGTCCTGCGGTGAGACACCCAGCAAACAAGGCTGTACGCGTCGAGCGCGCCGCTGACAGACGTACGCAGCGTCTCCAACGAGGCCGGTAAGCAGAGAAGGAAGCTGGGATCGAGTCCTGGCCAACAGATTGTGAGATCGCGAACGACAGAGTCCGACAGCAGCGCGAAGAGCAGATCCTGCGCGTCCTGGTCCGGCGTCCAATCTAAAGAAATACACAGCTTCTTCAGCGAGGTGATGTGCGCGCTCCGAAGGGCTTGGAGGAACGGCGGGTTGAAGTAGACCGGCTTCCCCAGCCACGGTCGGTCTTCTTCGAAGATTGCAAAGGAGGTGAGAGGGCGGATGTGGTGGAGCACCTCTGGACTGAGAGGCTGCGCTCCTTGTGGACGCTTGTCGCCTCGGAAACGCTCGCCCACCATGTCGTATGGTGGGCCGAAGAGCTGTAGTTCTGTGAGATGGGGCATCCCCGAGAGCACGTTGGCTGGCTCGATAGGCCTGCTGTCTGTATAGCCGTTGAAGCGGAGTGAGTGCAAGCAACGCATCGGCTCCGCGAACTCAAGGGACCGCTGACCGCCGGGCAACGTTAGGTGTTCGAGCTTGGGGAAGATGTGGGCGAGGTTGTCGAGAAGGGCGTGATAAAAATCCCGAACGAGACGAGAGTCCGCTGAACCCGACAGAGAGATCGTAAGATCTCGAACATTGGAGAGGCTTTGTAAGGCAGCTGAGAGCTCCTTCGCTTCCATCTCGTACAGATCCCACCAATGCAGGCGGGTTGAGGGGCTGTAGTAGGAGGTCTCGAGGAGTGGCGATAGGTCGATTTCAACTACGCTGAAGCGCAGAGTGTCGATATGGCGGAGGTACCGCTTGTCGACTCTGTTGAGCCATTGACAAAGCTCTGTTTGAGAATCGAACGCCAGAGGCCGCTTGAAGACGAATTGCTGTGCTTCCGCGTGGATCTGACGGCATCCTCGGAGGATTTGTACGTTGCTGTCGGAAGTCAAGATGACGTCTCTGTAGACCTGCTCCCGAAGCTCCAGAGGCAGCGTCAAGAAGTGCGGATGATAACTGCACTCGGCCATGGTCCAACGAATGTCGCTTTGCGACGGTCGAAAGTGATGGGAGCAAGACAGCAAGACAGCATTAAAGTAGGGACGTGGCAGATTGCGACTATGTAGGAGGAGGGAAAGAAGTTGGGAGAACTTCGCAAATCTCCAAAGCCCCGGACAAAGAGTGCTTGAACTGATAGGTGATGATGCAGGGAGGGATATATCCCACGGTCATCAGATGTATGCTGGATGATGCGGGAGAAAACAACAGAGGCACAACCCAAAGACATGGACAGCATGTTGCATCAGCAAGCCAAGACATGGCAAGGATATGTAGACCATGCGAGAATGTAGACGGACAGTCCCCAATCACCTCCATGGTTACCGTGTCGTGGGTCCACAACCCAGCCTGCCACGAGCTTCAACGCAGTGACCCGAGTCCGCAACGTGGTTCGGACTGAACGCCCCGAAACGTTTAATCGCAGAGGCAAGCAAGTTTAGCCATCCGGGGTCCATGTCAGACGCCGTATCAAGGCTTCCTCAGGCGTCACCGACTGACGGAAGTCGTGTCTACAAGCCGGGAGATGAGATTGGGCGTTGGACGTAACTTCCGAAAGAACGAAGGAGAGCTCGGTTACCGCAACACTGGGCAGGTGGAGGCGTGAGCACAGTCTTCAGGCGTTAGCTGGTATACCTTAAAACCGTTTGAGGGCTCGTGGCGCACTCGATGGATTGGAAGATGGAACTATTGACGAGTATTGACGAGTGGCCTCACTGCGGAGATATCTCAAGCTACCAACCCGTAAGAGAGATGTCTTCCTTCACTGCCAGGTTTTGCTTGGACGGTGAGACATTGTCCGAGGCAAGCCGGCGAGGACCACAGAGGTGGTGCATGTTTGCCTGTCATGCCATCAGACAAGCCCGCGCCGGAGAGACGCCCAGCAAGCCATGCAAGGCATTACTTTGACGAGAGCAACGAAGTGGACTTCACCATCCACCAGTACCATGCGGCATCGCGCCCGAACAGTACGTGGCTGAAGTGCTATGACGTGAAGCTGCGGTGTCTTGGGACCAGAGAGGTGGAAGGAGGGGAGTAAGGGATGGGTTAGAGTGACAGACGGTGTCTGTGCCGTTGCGGGCATCAGCTCTGGCGTTCTCGCAGGTTGCGCGATGCCAGATGCCATGTGGTCGGCACGCAGGACACAAGCGTGCCAGCGGACGCCCTGGCCTCGGAGACCCCACGGATCAAGCACAGCGAGACACGTCCAAGGGTTGGATGGATGCTAGTCGGGTCAGACGTCTCTGTCTTTGCTTGCGGAGATGCCTGATGGAGGAGTGAGGCACCTCCGCAGTGGTCACGAACGATCTCTCGCTCCCCGAAGAAGCCTGGCTCTCCTCTGCTTCTGGTGTTGTAAGCCGCGGGTGCGATTGCGGCGCATCATTTGCACGCCTGTCGAGCGCGGGTTAGCAGAGGGCCGAGAGGGAACGGAACGGCGTCTCCTCGCCACGGACGTCAGCCGCACGATCAGGGCCGAGCAGGTCCGCCAGAGGTGGGTGACGGCAAGGCGTAGCAAGGTGAGCGCAGGCACGGCAAGCGCAGTCGAGGTATTTGAGTGTCCTCGCAGCGTCCCGTCTAGATCGCCAGAGACCGGCAGCGCAGGGAGCGGCCTGGTTGGAGTCGTGGCTTGTGGGGCGTGCCTCGTGGCAATCCTTGCTGCCCACGTTCGCCAGATCAGCGAGAGCAAATCGGGCCGGAGATCGTCGGGCGATCCGACTTGGACCTCACTCCACCCGTTTCGGCACTCCTCTCTGCCTCTCTGCCTCTCTGCCTCTCTGGCCCTCTGGCCCAGCACGACGAGGACAGCCGTGGGCTTGACTGCCAGGGCGCCACGCTTGCAACCGAGCACGCCACTCGCGTGGGAATGCAGCGTGTTCTTGCATGCATCCTGTGCGCCATCTGGCGTGAGGCGTCTCTCGTGCACTCCGCGACAGCTTAGCGGAGTGCTTGCAACCTCCATTGGCCTTCGTCGGGGCTGTCTGGCGCTCATCTAGCTACACAGCAGCCGCTCGTGTTCTCGTTGATAGCACTGGCCGGATCAGTACACGCTATTGGCTCCCGTATGCTCCGGTAGCTAGCGTCCAACACAGGCTTTCTTTCCGTTGTCTCCGGTAGCTCTTCCAGCTCCGCCGTCAGTAGAGTCTCAGCGTTTCAGTGTTCCTAGCTGTGGCCGCCAAAGCAGGCATTGACTACTCGAGACTGTTTCCAACCTTGGCTGTGGGCCTTGATGACTCTCTTTTCCCGCGACCGGACGACTCGAAAACAGAAGTGGAATCCAGTGCGGGTTTCACTATTCCCGAGCTTTCGTGACTGAGATCCGAAGTGCCTGTATAGTGGCAATCGTGCATGAAGTCCTGGGATTGCGTTGCAATCAACACGTCAACAATGCCCGGTATGAGTAGCAGCCACAATGCATGGGAACATCCGCCATCACGGCGCCCCCGACACCTCGCACCGCGCAAGACGGACGACAACCCACCCACACATGGCCAACACGTGTAGCAGGCATGACATCGGCGGCATTAATGCGTTCCACACGTTAGCGCTGGGAGCCGATTTAATTGGCACAATGTTGCTCCGCGGCAGCAGCCCGGTTCACTGCTTGAAAGGTCAAGCGACGCAGGAAGCGACAACCGGAGCACTTGCAGCCGCCACGATCACGCCTCTGGCTTTGCGTTACGATGAGAACGTAGATGGCTCACATCCCACTAGGCGGAGTCGCCGAGCAATGACCACGCTATGCGAACCGCGCAGACCGCATGTAGGATACACAAGAAATGGGGAGAGGGAAATAGAGTTTCGCAGACAAACCAATATGGATACATTCATGACCCAGCCGAGAGCAACCCTAAGGAGGCACATAACGCACGCAATCAGCCAAGCCTTTCCTTTTCTCCTTTCTTCCCTCCACGCCTACAGTGTTGCATTCTCTACACGCGCAGAAGCTTGGCGGCGTAGTCCACAATCAGCTGCTCGGTGGGAAAAGACATCTCTTCGAGCTTCTGCGCATAAGGAGTTGGGACCTCGGCGCCGGTGATGCGGACGGGAGGAGCATCCAGGTAGTCGAAGGCGTACTCGGCCGTCAGTGCAATAAGCTCCGCACCGACACCGAAAGACGGGAAGCCTGACTCAACCGCCATCATATGCCCAGTCTTCTTCACCGACTTGACGATGGCTTCCACGTCCAGAGGCTTCACAGATCGGAGGTTTATCACTTCGACCTCAACGCCGTACTTCTTGTGCAGCTCCTCGGCTGCTACGAGACACTGGCCGACGCAACGGGAGAGGGTGACCATTGTCAGGTCCTTGCCTTGACGCTCAATCTTGGCCTTGCCAAACTATATCATCTGTCAGAGAAGCAACATTCAATCATCCCCAGAGCAGAACGTACTGGGAGCACAAAGTCGTCCCTCTGAGCCTCTTCACTCATTGGGAAGGAGAGACCGTAGAGCAACCTGATGGGATGTCAGTCTTGGACAGCGACCAGCCGACTCGGTGAACCATACTCGTTCTCCAGCACACAAACTGGGTTGGGATCACGAATGGCAGCCTTCAACAGGCCTTTCGCATCCTCCGCGCTGTACGGGCAAACCACCTTCAGACCAGGAATGCTGCCATACCATGCCGAGTAGTCCTGCGAATGTTGCGCGGCCACACCAGAGGCAAAACCGTTGGGTCCACGAAACGTGATGTTGCAGGGTTGGATACCGCCGGACATGTAGTGGGTCTTTGCGGCGGAGTTGATGATTTGGTCGATGGCTTGCATGGCGAAGTTGAAGGTCATGAACTCGCACTACGGTATCCTTTGTATCAGCAACCCAGGCATTTGTATCTCCATTGCCCGCGTTCCACGGCAAACTTACCACTGGGTGAAGTCCCGCTAGAGCTGCTCCGACTGTAAGACCACAGAAACCAGATTCCGTGATGGGACTGTCAATGACCCTTTTCTCGCCGAAACGATCAAGGAGACCCTTCGTGACCTTGTACCTAGTGTCCACGTAAAGTTAGAATATCGTTCCAGCATGGCCGAAACGGGGCTCCCCAAGGCGTTCTGCACCGTCCTTGGAGTAAGCTTTGGGAATGTCTTAAGCAAGCTCCAACAACATCTCTAATACCCAAGCACAAAGGCCTCATTTCGTGGCATTCCACAGAAGCTAGGCTGGGGTGTATAGGACCGCACTCACGCTCCGTTGTATTGTGCGACCTCCTCTCCCAGAATGAACACCTTGTCATTCTGCTTCATCTCTTCAGCCATAGCCTCATTCAGGGCCTCTCTCACGGTCATCTCCTTGACACCACTAGGTGTCGCATAGTTCCTGGACCTAACGACCGCCGGTAACGACGCTCGTTGAAATGCGGATCTTATGGAAGGTGAGGTCGGTTTGGAAGCTGAAAGGAGGCGTGACGCCGGTCGCAGAAGTCTGGAGGCCGCCATTGCTACAGGCCAAGAGAAGAGCAGCGAGCCTTAAGATGAGCTGGAACCTGCGATTGAGCTTCGAGGGTTAAAGGAGTGATGCGACTCGAAATGTTGAAGACTAATTCCTTTCGGCGTACCTTTCGGCGTTGAGCTTGTCGGCCCCATCGTTATCCTCCGACCCTGAGACAGGGATCAGAGCTTCTTGTAGAGGGCACGTGATCTATGTCTCCGTTCAAGATCTCAGCTGATTGACAGGATGTTTGAGCGTTCTTGCTTTCGTCTCATGTCTTGAAAGTGCTCGTTGCTCTGCTGAAAGCAGATTGACACTGCCGCTACTCTACGAATACACACTGCCCGCGCTGGACATCTAGAACCCGAGACAATCACAACGCCTTGGCTAACCCTAATAGATGCATTGGTTCCAATACAGAGCATCCCCAAGATCCACAGCAACACCTCTTCAAGCTTTGGGTTTCCGTCCGACCATGAGGTACATGGGCGTGAAAAGCTTCTGCTTCCCACCAGCGACCAGACAGTCTGCGGCCAATGCCAAGCTATCTGCCGTTTTCTGCGTTCCCTTGGGTGCCAAACTGATCATCTCTAACGCGCCAACGAACCTGTGCACGAGTCCTCGACCGATCTTGGTCATGCGCAGGATTGTAGGGATATCTCCAAGGGTGCTGATGTATCTCAAATCGCCCGAAAGTGGCCAGTACCATGGCATTGGGTCCGGTCTGTCAGCAAGATCCTCATGAATCTCTAGCTCAAAACCGGCAGCCTTCATGGCCTCTAGAGCCACCTCAATTTTCTCCATGTTCGATATTCCATCTCCTTGCTCAATGCCAAGTCGTATCTCGCGGTGTTGCGGATTGTCGTTGTCGTAGTTGTCGGTCATGAGCCACTCGTACACGCCAAACACCCCACCAGGCTTCAAGACGCGGAATATTTGGGAGTAGATACCTTCTAAGGAAGGTGCGTGGACTGTTGCTTCAATAGCATAAACAGCGTCGAACGTATCTTCGGGGAACGACATTTGCTGGTGGTTGTGCCTTAGTATTTCACACATCCTGGTGGCTTCTGGATGACCATACCATGAAGTCTCCTTTCGTGAAGCTCAGCTTGTGTGACAATCCCTCCTTCTCCGCGTACTTCGTCGCTCGCTCGATTTGGTAGTCGTTGTTGTTCAGGCCAACGACGTTGACTCCCGAAAATTTCACTATCTCCCGCGCTGGACCACCGACACCACACCCAACGTCTAGTACCTTCATGTTGTCCCGGAGGCCCATGACGTGTGCAAGGTAGTGTTCATGTCGGGCAATCGCTTGTCTGAACGGTTCGCCGTATGCGAATCGGCAGAAGTGGAAGGAGGCTCCCCACCCGTATTCGTAGAGGTCTGTTGCCAGGTTGTAGTAATGTCTCGTCAGGGTAGCATACTCTGCTCTCCGTGCCTGTGTAGAACATTGCTTAGTTTGGTTCTGCTAAGGCTTCGTGCTTTGGCGAACCTCGCGGGTCTCCAGCGTTTCCTCTGCTGCGGACTTGTTGTCCCAGTGCTTGAAGTACTCGTCCAATGCGGCCTTTTGTGCTTGGGGGTCTTTCTTGAGCATTGACATCATTCCCGCACGCTCTGCAGCACTCTTGCCATGCATCGCCTGATTAAACGCTGCATCACGAGTATAGTCTTCTTTCTCAAGGGCGGTCGGAGCCATGTTGGAAGGGGGTGAAGTCAGGGAAGAGAGGCAGATACTAATCGAACCCAGAATCACGATGGCGAACCCTCTGATTTTGTTCCTGAGCGAGCAAGGTATATTGAGCGTTGAGGCGCGGTCGTACGATTCCAGTAGCGTCAGGGCAAATAACGTAGACGGCTGGGGTAATCCATGTCCCTCGCTTGACCCCGGCTTGTCGGCGCGGCGACTTTTTCAGCCGGCGCGAACGCGAAACATCACCCACTCCCATCTCGAGTCCCCCACATTACTCATCCCTTCGAAGGGCCCCACAGACTCACAAACTCTACAGAGGTCTTGCTAGTTTCTACCGACATCGTCACTATTCCTACCACGCCCAATACACCAGCTTGCCCTGCCGAGAGGCCAATATGCCACCTCAAATCAAGCAGGACCTCAACCGCTCCGGATGGGAATCGACAGACTTTCCATCCGTGTGCGAACGCTGTCTACCTGACAACCCTTTTGTTCAGATGACCAAGGAAGAATATGGAGCAGACGCATGCAAAATCTGTACGCGCCCCTTCACCATCTTTCGCTGGAAAGCCGACCGCACAGCTCGCCAAAAGCGTACGAACATCTGCTTGACCTGCGCTCGGCTGAAAAATTGTTGCCAGTGCTGTATGCTTGACCTGTCCTTCGGATTACCGATCGTAGTTAGAGATGCAGCGTTGAAGATGATCGCGCCGGGTCCGGAGAGCACGATAAACCGGGAGTACTACGCACAAGAGCATGAGAAGGAGATAGAAGAAGGCAGAGGAGGCGTTGAGGCGTACGAGAAGACCGACGAGAAAGCCAGGGACTTGCTCCGACGGTTAGCCAACAGTGAGCCATACTACAAAAAGCAGCGGAGATTGGAAGCAGAGCGAGATGGGGACGGTCAGAAGCTATTAGGAGCTCCGGAGGTTAGCGGCGAAGGGGCAAGACACACACCCGGGCCTGTCCGCACCAGAGACTCAGGACCAAGAAGCAACTACGGTCCACGTGGAGCTATGCGTGGAGGTCGCGGTGGTGCAAGAGGTGGACGTGCGTTCCCCAGTGCTGCACAACTACCCCCACAACCTCAAGACATCCTTCCACCTGCGGACCCTAACATCACCTCCCTTTTCATCACCGGCGTCGAAGACGATTTACCAGAACACGAAATCCGCACTTTCTTTTCAAAGTTTGGGACTTTACGTTCAGTGGTCTGTTCACATCGATCACATTGCGCTTTCATAAACTACACCAGTCGAGAAGGAGCAGAGACGGCCGCCGATGGATGTCAGGGCAAGGCGATTGTGAAAGGTGTTCCACTTCGCGTGCAGTGGGGAAAGCCAAAACCTTTGGATACGATGGAGAGGGACCAGAGGATGACACAGGCAAGAGCAGGAAGAGACACAGTCAAAGCAGCGAGCGCCGCAGCACAGCCGGCAGCTGTTGGTGCATCTGGTGGCAGCTCCGTGCCGGTGCCTGCTCAGGACGACTTCGACAGTATGAGCGCTCTTGCTCCTCCACCAGGCACCGGTGATGTGACTTATGCCAGTCTGGCCGGAAACTGAGTGGTCGCCGAGGTTGTGGTCATTGCCCTTAGCCAGGTGTTTGAGGAGTTGGGCTTTGCAAGGAACAGGAGTTGTGAACGGCATGGTATAGAAATAGTGGATATCACGATGAACAGCACTTCATTCCAGCTAGGGTGTATCCACTCTGGGCCTTCTTGATCGTCTCATTGTCTCCTCTCTCCGTGTGCTCGTGTATTCGCAACTCTTGAGATCGTCATCAGTGACTTCGAAGCCGACATAGAGGCAGTAGACCTACTGTACTTCTCCCCTTCCGCGTTGACGTGACCTTGTACTACATTCTCCCGCAATATCTTGGCGACCTCCTCCGCGTGGTGGATGCTTTTCGAGATCTCCGACTCGCTGAGACCACGGCCCTGCTCGAAACTGTCTCTGGCTGAAGCACGCGCTGCTGTCAACCGGTACAAATCGCCTGTACACGCTATCTAGTTAGATGAACTGTGTCTTTGGTTCACAATGCTGTGGAGGGCATCGATAGGGTGTACTGACCTTCGAAAGCTATGCGTGTCGCACGCAGCAAATGCCGGTACGCCTGTAGAGCCATCTCTGTCGCCATATGATGAAGCAATTGGGCTCTCTGAGTTATCACCAACGACGGTCCATGCGGAAATGGCAGTGAAGTGATTTGAGGCTCAAAAGTTCACAGTCGGAGTTCGGGAACAGCCGCTAGTGCCGTCCGCAGAAAAGTTCCATCAAACACAATCGACCATACTCGAAGCACTGTCTATACCAACAAGAATGTCGACTGCTCAGGTCTCACTGCCGTTGCCGGTCCTTCCCGAAGGTTGGTCTGCAGAAAAAGACTTCAAGGCCATCGGATCTCTCTCGACCGCTACTCAACGAAACATCGAACCTGTTGGGCCGCACTTCCTCGCCCACGCCCGCAGGAAGAGACATAAGCGCACTTTCTCCGAGGATGAACGCATCCAGGCGCAAGAGAACGTCAAGAAGGTGGAAGACGAGGACGCTGGTGATATCAGCGAGCCAGAAGATCCGCTGATGCTCCAGAGGGATGCGAAAGACTGGAAGGTTTGTTTGTCAATCATGCTACAAACATCATGCATGAACACCACTGACATTGAACGTCAACACAGGGACAAGACCACTACGCCGTCCTTGGTCTCTCGAAGTACCGCTACCGTGCCACCGAAGACCAGATCAAGCGTGCCCACCGCAAGAAGGTCCTACGTCATCACCCCGACAAGAAGGCCGCAGCCGGCTCCACGGAGGACGACTCCTTCTTCAAGTGTATCCAGAAGGCCACTGAGGTTCTTCAGGACCCTGTAAAACGCCGTCAATTCGACTCTGTAGACGAACACGCCGATGTCGAGCCTCCCTCCAAGAAGGAGACCCAAAAAGGCAACTTTTACAAGCTGTGGAGTCCGGTCTTCAAAGCAGAAGCACGCTTCTCGAAGATCCAGCCTGTGCCCAAGCTAGGGAACGAGAACAGCACGAAGGAGGAGGTGGAGCACTTCTACAACTTCTGGTACAATTTCGACAGCTGGCGCACATTCGAGTACCTCGATGAAGATGTGCCGGACGACGGCGAGAACCGCGACCAGAAGCGGCACGTGGAGCGCAAGAACAACAACGCGCGAAAGAAGCGCAAGACGGAGGATACGCAGCGCCTGCGCAAGCTGGTTGACGACGCCCTGGCGCTCGATGAGCGCATCAAGAAGTTCCGCCAGCAGGAGCACGCGCAGAAGAACAAGAAGCGCCTCGATAAGGAAGCAGAGGCCAAGCGCGCCGCCGAAGAGGCCAAGAAGGCCAAAGAGGAGGAGGCGAAGCTGCAGGCCGAGAAGGAGGAGAAGGACACGGCCGAGCGGGCCGAGGGCAAGAAGGCCAAGGAGGCGGCCAAGAACGCGGCCAAGAAGAACAAGAGAGTCGTGCGTGGCGGCGCCAAAGACGCAAACTACTTCCACGCCTCGGGCAGTGCGCCCCCGGCGCAGATCGACGCCGCGCTCAACGACGTCGACGCCATCATCTCGAAGATCGACAACGAGGAGTTGGCGGCCCTGACGGCGAAGTTGAACGGCAAGAAGGACGCCGCGGAGATCACGGCTGTCTTCCAGGACGAGGCCCAGAGGCTTGTCGCTGCCGGCAAGGTCAAGGACGGCGAGTTGAAGTCGTTGAGTGCGTAGAAGGGGAGGTTCAGAGGGTTGGAATACCTTGCCATCGGTAGTCTGTCGCGGAGTCAGTCCATTCCATTACATTCACACCGGTTTCCACAACGTATAGACGGCCAGATATATAGAGAGCGAGCAAGAACAATACAGTGAGCTTGCTGCAGTCAATCCAATGCCTCACTGCATCAATAGCAGACCGTCCGTACAACTGCAGCCACAACAACAACAACACCCCTTTCCTACCCTCGCCTTTCTCCACCCTTCCCTTCTGTCTCTCTGCTTCCGTTGTCACGCAGCCTCATCACCATCCACCATTCTCCCTTCCAGACTCTACTATCCGGATTCATCTCTTCCCCACCACTCACCCTCCACGCGCTCATTCTACTGCTCGCTCCCGAGGTCGTGTTCGTCCTGCGCTCGGCCAGGCTTCGGCGCCCGTCTGCGACTGCACCTTCCGTCCCACCGTGTACGTCCTCCCTGCTGTAGCACCAGCGTCCGAACATCTGCCCAAGACACGCTGCCGCCCCTGTTCGACGCTGGCGATCTCGCCGCCCTCTCGGACGCAGTCCCGTGAGCGGAGCGCGCGTGATAGCGTGGCCGTCCGCCAATCCCCCATCGTCCGGTACTAGTCCCTCACCGCAGCGTGCGACGTCACCGCGGAGTGGTTCGTGTGCGAGTTGCAGATATGACGGCGCCTGCTTCGGCGTGCGCGCTGGGTTTGTCGTATGGACCGTCGACGACAGGTGTGCTTCGATCTGTAGCACGGATTCCAGGTCGTGTGCAGTGGCGCTGAAACGGGGTGTCCAAGATACACATGGAAGGCCGATGTAGAATCCCGCTCCCAAACGCCGGGTCCCTGCTGCCCCGTTCTAGAGCAGGCGGGCCATGAAGCGTCCAGCCGCCGAAAACCGCCAGAACGGCTGATGAACGCAGTATACGTATGTAGCACCTCGCCACCACGCCAGCCCAGTCAGAGCAGCCGTTCTACCACACTAGTCATCCCCCTTGTTCGACACGCCCAAAAGGCGCCCCGGCCATCGTCTCAGTCGACTCATCAGGTCTCACACGATCATACCGCCTCCCGCATCCGCTCGTAAAACAGCAAGTAAACCTCACTCCGCATACCCAGCACCTCGACCGTCTTGCTCTCGCGCACGCGCTCGTCGCTGATGCGCCACCATCGCGCCTCGACATTGCGCTTTTTGCGGTGTTTGAGCCGGGTCAGGTCGGCGAGGGAGGATGGGCGCTTGGACAGGGAGAGGGAGAGGGAGGGGGTGCGGCGCGGGTTGGCGCTTGACCCGTTTGCGGTGGTGGGTGAAGAAGGGTGAGGCGCGGATCTTGGGGGTGGCGAGGGGTTCAGGGGGCTCGAGGTTGAGGAGCGTGAGTGCGGGTGTGAGTGTGAGGATGAGAGGGAGGACTTTGCGGACGGAGATGGGGAGGAGAGGGATGGTGGGAGGGTGGACGTCTCTGACACTCTCCCCACCTCCGACGCCGTCGCCGTCGCCGTCGCCGCCTCCTTCTCGCCGTGCGGATCAAGCCGCGGACTCGGCTGCAGGCTTGGACTCGGGCTTGCGCGCTCGCTCTGGCTATACACGCCCTCCGTGCCGAACGAGTGCGGCGTCGAGTAAGGCAGACTGGCGACCTGCCTACGAAAACTCTCATAGTGTCCGCTGTTGTGGCCACCCTTGTGCGTCACGACGCCCAACAATTGGTACTGTTTCTGGTCCAAGATGCCGCCGAGGGGCAGCGTTTCGGGGAACGCGACTTTGGCCATGTTCTTGGTGGAGAGGCTGCTGCTGTCAAAGATGCTGCGCGAGAGGTGGATGGCAAGGATCTTGGGGAAGGAGGAGATACGCATGTGCCGCGCGATGCGGCGCTTGGGCGCGAGCTTGATATCTGGGAGTGAAGCGTCGGCGGGGGGTTTTTCGGGGTCAGAGGTGAGCGCGGTGCGGATTTTGGAGATGTCGGACTCGAGAGCGTGGCGGGTGTCTGCTGGGAGCGAGGGACGGGTAAGCTGTTTTTGCTTGCTTTCTAGGGCGTGCAGGAGCCGGCAGTTGTCGCATTTGAAGTCTTCGATGTGCTCGACCTTCAGCATGCCGTCGAAGCAGCTGTTCAGCGATGTCGACGGCTTCTGCGGGACGTTGAGCGTCAGGGTGACGAAGCTAGAGATACTGGGTTTAGGCTTGAAGTGGCAGGTCAGGCACTCGATTTGCGACTCCAGTTTTCCTTCGAAGGGGAAACCGTCTTCTGTGTCCTCGTCACTCGCATCCTTCAGCTCTCTTTCGTCTTCTGCGCGCTCGGGCACCGGGTCCTCTATCGCCCGCGCCTTGATCGTCTCCTCCGATTTCTCCAGCTCCTGCGCCAGTACCTCCACATCCACGCTTTCCCTCTGCAGCAGTTTTGCTTTCCGCCGTGCTTTCTTCCCCGCGTGGTACTCGTCACATAGCCGTTCGGTCACCAACTGCAAGAACTCCTGTGCATCTTGCTGCTGCCTGCTGATCCGTGTCCGAAAGGCACGCTCCAGCACCAATACAAAGTCCTGCGTAGAGATGGTCTTCTTATAAATGGGCCTCTCGTTCAGCCGGTCCAGCACATCCTTCAGCGCCCTTGTGACAAGGCCTTGCTGCAGCCCTCCTAGCTTCCACAGCGGCACATCCCCATCCTTGCTCTTGTTCTGCTCGGCAAGCTCTTTGGCGGCGTGCCCTCCAACTTCGTAGATCTCGGAGCCGTCGAGTTGTCGCCTATGAAGCTCACGGATTAGATAGAGACGCAGGTCAGGGAGGCCGGCTAAAGCTTGGAGGACCGAGTTGATGAAGCAGTCGTTCGCCGGGTTCACCAGCCCAACCACGCCTTTCGTACGCGAGCTGCGAGTAGAGTTCGAGGCCTCATCGTCCAAGAAGAAAGTCGGACCAAAAACGTAGACCAGCGTAATGGCGGCCAGTGAGGCTCCGGCAGCATAGGTGGCAATGGTCAAGGGTCGGTCGGGCATGATGGCTATTTACGGCGGCAGAGGAGGTTCATGGAAGATCTCATGAGGCAGCAGCAGATCCATCGTCAGTGGATTTCAGTGGAGGGGAAGAGGATGCAGGCATTGGCGTGGGCATCGATCCGCTGTTTACGTAGGTTGTTAGTGGAGGAGCAGCGAGTGCAAGGGTTAGGGTTAGGGTTGTTCCTCCGGTGGCCAGGGTCAGGGTTAGGGCTCGGTGGCCTCGAACCTCAGACGTGCATCAAGCTCGACAAGGGCATCGTTTTCTGTATGCTCAGAAGCCCAATACTCTACCATGGCTACGCCCATACGACTACGACCCTCGCTGCTCCCCCAGTGCTCAGCCTGCACCCGGCGCCTCACCAACGCCGGTCTCGATGGCTACTCGAACCACTCCTTCCAGCAACAAGTTCGCGGCAAGAAGAAAGCGTCCAACGTCCCGTCCACCTTGACGGTCCGCCTCCTCAAGCCGGTGGAGACATTTGGCAAAGCAGGTAAACACGCCTGCCTCTGTCTCGTCCTACAACAGTCTACAAACACCAGCAGTGGTAGAGACATCACATACTAGTCCTTGATCACGACCCATGACCCTGAATTAGACACCCAACTGATGTTGACGCTTATACTAACACTCGTCCACCACCCCCACAGGCGCCTACGTCCCCATCTCCGTCGGTCAGATGCGCAACGAGTGGTTCCCGCGCCGCATCGCCGAATACGTCACCTCCGCCGCGCTGAAAGACCTGCACGCGCGCAACGTGCCCATCGAGCGGGACTTCGAGGCGGGGCTCACGCCGCTGGAGGCCAAAAAAGTCGCGTCGGACAGCAGCACGGTCGCGGCGCCTGCGGCGCAGAAGGCGAGAGCGATTGAGGTCGAGCGGCTCAGCGTAATGTTCCCCTGTTCCCTGTTTGTGCTTTGGCTGCATGGCTCCCTGTGTACTGACGATCGGTGGACTGTTGCAGCCCCAACGCTCCCTCGAACTCCTGACCATCCTCCTGCCTCCACATCTAGATTTCTACCGCACGCCCAACCCCCCCACCGCCTCCCCCTCCTCACCCAGCGCCTCTAGCACTCCGGTGACCCCCCATCCCAGCATCCACCCCTCCGCCTCCCCTCCCCCGATCACCACCACCACCACCACCACTACGACACGCACGCCCATCTTCGGCAGCGTGAGCACGACCGACATCCTCGGCACCATCCGCGCGCTGATGGCCGACAACGACGAGGCGGCGCGCGTGCTGCTGGGCGAGGACGACGTGCGGTTTGTGGGCCGTGCGGCGGAGGAGATGGCGGAGGATGGCGGCAGAAGGGTTAGGGTGCTGGGGGAGTTTGAGGTCGACATTGGCGTTAGGGGCGGAGAGGGAAGCGTTAGAAGGAGGATTAGGGTTTTGCCGGGTGTGTTGTAGGGAAGACGGTAGAAGTGTAGGATGTTGGGCATGTGTGAGTTGTACGTCGGGGGGGGTGTGTGTGTGTGTTGGGGGGGGAGGGTTGGAATACTGCCAGAACACGGAACGAATTGCGCACTAGACATCTTGCAAAGGCGCAGTAGCACAGAACGACCATCTCAATTGTACAGCTTCCAAGGAGTCTCAGTTTTTATCTGCTATACACACATTGAGGCCTTCAAGAAACCCGTGCCACACACACAACAGCCTTCGTTCGTGAGACCAGGTGTGGAGAAGAAGACATGGACTACCTGTCGCAGTCGGAGTGCGGTCCGCTTTCGCAAGCTTCTGTTTCGCTGCTTACAACTGGCCGGCGGCGTTGAAGTCGTCCAGAGCTTCCATGACGCGCTTGGACATGGTCTTCTCGCCCTCGCGCACCCAGACACGGGGGTCGTAGTACTTCTTGTTTGGCCTGTGTCCACAAAGTCAGCGAGCTGCCGGATGTGGGTTCCCTGTTAGACGGAGAGAGGGAAGGCATACTTGTCCTCGCCATCTGGGTTGCCGACTTGCTTCATCAGGTAGTCCTTCTTGTTGAGCACGTAATTACGGACACCGGCCAGGTACGCGTACTGCAGATCCGTGTCGAGGTTGACCTTCACAACGCCGTAGCTGATGGCCTGCTTGAACTCGTCCTGTATTGTGATTAGAGCATGTCTCAACATCGGATGCGCAGGGGGGTATGATGTACCTTGGAAGATCCCGAACCACCGTGGAAGACGAGGAAGACAGGCTTCTCCTTCTTCGAGGAAGTCTTGTCCTTGACGTACTTCTGGTGCTTCGAGAGGAGCTCTGGGTGGAGCTTGACGTTGCCGGGCTTGTAAACACCGTGGACATTGCCAAAACCAGCGGCGATAGAGAAGTAGGGCGAGATGGGGGACAGAGTCTGATAGATGTTGTAGATGTCCTCAGGCTGGGTGTACAGGGAGTTGTTGTCGACGTCCTCGTTGTTCACGCCATCCTCTTCACCACCAGTAATTCCGATTTCCTGGACACGTTTAGCAACCAATCCCAACACACAGAGCAGTGGAGGCTCCTGCGTACCATCTCTAGCCATTGCTTCATTGGCGCCGCTCTCTTGAGGTACTTGGCGGTTGTCTGGATGTTGAAGTCGACCTCCTCCTCTGACAAGTCGATCATGTGGCTGGAGAACAGGGGCTCGCCCTTGTCCTTGTGCCACGCCTCATCAGCGTCGAGCATACCGTCTAGCCATGGGAGGAGCTTCTTGGCGCAGTGGTCGGTGTGGAGAACGACCGGGATGCCGTAGGCCGGGGCGACTGCGCGGATGTAGTGTGCGCCGGCGACTGCACCTGCAATCGAGGCTTCTTGCTTGCCATTGCCGACACCCTGTATGCGTTGTCAGTGGGGTTCGGAGGCAGCATTGACTGGAGACGCTGACCTTGCCGGCGAAGTAGGCGGCACCACCCTGGGACATCTGCAGGATGATAGGCGACTTCTTGTCCCTCGCGGCTTCGAGGGCAGCAACAACGGTGGAGGAGGAGGTGACATTCTGAACTGGCGTCAGCTTCTCAGGCTTCATGCGGTAAACAGGCAAGCCTGCTTACGATGGCCGGGATGGCAAAGTTCTTCTCCTGACAGTATTCGAAGAGCTTTCCAGTCGAGTCGTCAGTCTCCTGTTCCTGTTCTACGTTGACTTGGTTGCAGGACGTTACCTTCTTGACGTCGTCTCCGTAGATGACGCCAGCCTTCACGCTGAGAACATCGGTGACACCCATGCTTGCGATTGGGTTCCTGGAATGCGGTTTGGATCTCGTGTCTTGGGATTGACTCGATGTCAGTGGATGTGTGCGAGGTGGAACGAAGCTGCCCGTTGAGAACAGAGGGGCCGAATACAAAGGCTTATCGCGCTAGAGGTGGGGTGGTGGACGGGGGCACTCACAGTGGCGATTGCTCCCTCGGTATCCGATGAAGCGTCGAGAAACAGGGAGGAAGAAACAACTGGAGGCTCGACAGGTGGGATGGGGATGTTTCTTTCTTATTGTTGCTCCGAACGTCGACTTCGAGGTCGTCTCCGTCTCCGTCTCCATCTCCCCCTCCACACCCGGCCCGCGAGAAGACGCGCTGCTGTCTCCTCTGTCCCGAATCTCTCCGTCGCCGTTTGCCGAGCTCTTCTCTGTCGAAGCACCTTACGTAAGGTGGAATGGTACGAACTCCACGTCCCTCGCGAACCGCTTCCAGGTCTGCGGCGAATCGCATCTGTTGTTCCTCTGAGCCGAAATCCATCACCTCTCCACGACGAAGCAGAGTGTCCGCTGTCCTATCACTCTCGCCGCTACCAACTCAACCCCGTACTGCTTGCTACAGACGTTCATGAACATCATCGCATCCACAACAAGACAGGCCAGCTGACCTTTCTATATCGGGGTTTCTAACGCGCCTCATGCGAACACGATTGCACTGAAACGGTAAGAGCCACGCCAAAGCGTCTGGCCTACGAATTGAGAGAGCACAGTAGAGCGTCTGGATGGCATATACGCTTAGACACTGCTCCCGATACTGGAGACGAAGGAAAGTCCTCGACGGGAATGGTACTTGAGTAACAGCACGTATAGATGGTTATAGGCGAAGGAATACCCCGGCAGCTTAGTTTCTCATCCTGACTCGAGGCTTCTGGCTCAGTTCTTGCTCCATTACTTTCACAATTCTATTTCCGGCTGCTTGTAGGCTGGTTGGAAAAGGTTCTATCCACTGGTTCTTCTTCATGGTGTACTCGAAAGCCAGAATAGTAATAGGCCCCGACGAATGGGCGAACAGCCTGTTCGCAGCAGCGGCAAGAAAAGGCCAACGTTTGATGCAGCTTGTATAGTCGGCCAGGGGGCCGTGGGCTAGATAGCAGTATTGCATGGAACTTTACAGTAAGGATTGAATGCGTTCAAAGTCAAGGCGTACGACTCACACATACACGCACGACGTCTAAGACTTGTTCGACTTGCACTATGTCAGTAGACATAGTAACGTAAGACAGCGAATGGAACAAGACAGCGTCCATTGAAGTGGTCCTGTGTTGCTGCGCGGTTGATAGGTTTAGTGGTTCTGGCTGACGTCGTGTCAACAACCGCACGCTCGCGGGAGACGGCTCTGGAGGCGATGGAAGCCAAGAACGCTGCTCAGGAGCTCACAATACACAACGTTCGAGCGACAATGCGCCTCGACCACATAAAGCCCGTCTCTGCACATTACTATACAGCTGCGTATACCTCATCACAAACCCTGGGTTCGTAGCAGGCTTTGATCCATGACTTGTGTCGCAATTCCAACCTGATCCACCCGGACGGATCTCGAGGCCATCCACCACCATTCTCCAATGGGTGACGAGAAACACAGATACGAAGTCTACGAAAGCGCTCCGATTCCCACATACGAGGAAGCGACATCATCGCGGACAGCCTTATCGCAGACACACAGGGGGCCGGAGGAGATCAGTGACGATGCGGAGCGGCAAGGCCTTCTTGGGCAAGACAGTTCCGGAGCAGAGCCACGGAGAAGGAATGGCGGCTACCAAGCTCCTACCGTCGAGTCCGCGAGGTCGAGTGTGGATAGCGATCTGTATCTGCCGGAGGTGACGGACGAGGAAAATGCTGGTCTGCGGCAGGACATGGAGCAGATGGAGGTGCTGGATCCAGTCACAGACTCGGGAGCCCAGCGGAGAGCACGAATACGCACCAACCTTTCGAAACGAATCACGAGTCTCACGACCACCCTGTCCTCTATACATCTCCCTTCGTTCCGAATACCTTCTTCCATCAGCACCGTTGCCTCTCGATTACCTCAAATACCCGACAGGTACCGGCCAGGGTTACCCACCATCGCCCGTTTATGTGGCCTATTCACTGTCGTTGCATTAGTATATGTTGTTTTTGCCATGGACGTCATCCCCAGCAGAGGGGGCGTGGGACAACAGTACGAACCGGAATCCGTTAGAACCTACGTACAAAGCCATGTGGATGAAGTCAGGATACGGGACTACCTCAAACATATCACCTCGTTCGATCACGTGGCAGGTTCGGAAGGAAACCTATATCTGGCTCGCTGGATAGAGGGTATATTCAATTCTGCCAACATGGATGCCGTAGCGACTCTTGACTACCATGTCTATCTGAACTACCCAAGAGCAGGCGGACGGCGAGTGGCCATCATCAGCCCACTCGAGCAGGCTTGGGAGGCTAAACTCGAGGAAGAGCCGGTATACGAGAACCCAACACCCCAGCAAACGCAGACTATGGTCTGGCATGGCCACTCAAGAGCTGGCAATGTCACAGGACCGCTCATTTACGCGAACTATGGATCGAGAGAGGACTTCCAGAGGCTTCGAGATTTTGGGATAGACCTGAAAGGCTCAATTGTTCTCGTGAGGTACTACGGTACTCAAGGGGACAGAGCCATGAAGGTCAAGAGCGCGGAGTTGGCAGGTGCTGCGGGTTGTCTTATCTACTCGGATCCAAAAGATGACGGATTTATCAAGGGCGAGCCTTGGCCAAACGGACCCTGGAGACCAAGTGATGGTGTGCAGCGAGGGGCTGTCAGTCTTATGAGTTGGGTCGTTGGCGACGTACTTACTCCTGGATGGGCCAGCACACTCCGTGCCAAGAGAGTTAGCAAGGATAACAACCCGGGTCTTGTCAACATCCCAAGTCTACCATTAGCGTGGAGGGACGCACAGAGACTTCTCCAGGCTTTGAAGAACCACGGCGAAAAGGTGCCAGAAGACTGGAAGGGTGGTGTTCCTGACGTAGAAGAGTGGTGGTCTGGAGACGCGACATCGCCAGTTGTGCATCTCAAAAACGAGCAGGACGAAATCGAGAAGCAGCCGATCTACAACGTACAAGGTGTGATCGAAGGCGCAGAGACCAAAGCCAAGAAGATCATCGTCGGGAACCACCGAGACTCATGGTGCTTCGGTGCGGCGGATCCAGGCTCCGGAACTGCTGTACTGCTGGAAGTCGTCAACATCTTCGGACAGCTGCGCAGGCGAGGCTGGAGGCCGCTGCGCTCTATACTATTCAACTCCTGGGATGGTGAGGAGTACAATCTCATCGGCTCGACCGAGTACGTGGAGGAGAGTATGGTCGATCTGCGCGAGAATGGCGTTGCGTATCTCAACGTGGACGTGGGCGTCTCCGGCGACAAGTTCCGCGCCGCAGCATCGCCGCTTTTCGAACGCGCTCTTCTCCACGCCCTCGATCGCGTCAGCGACCCCAACAAGAACAAGACGCTTCGCACACTGTGGGACGAAAGCGGCAGCAAGCTCGAGGGTCTCGGCGCAGGGAGTGATTACGTCGCTTTCCAAGACATGGCCGGGACCAGCAGTCTAGACTTCGGCTTTACAGCACCGCCCGGTGGCTATCCGTACCACAGCTGCTACGAGACCTTCGAATGGATGGAGAAGTTTGGAGACCCCGGTTTCGCGTACCACAAAGCGCTCGCGCAAATCTGGGCGCTCCTGATCCTCGACCTCGCCGACCGCCCGATCCTGCCCTACGACCTTAACGCCTACGCGGCAGCAGTGACGGGATACGTCGAGCGGCTCGAGAAAGACGCGGTCGCGGATGGCGCACCGCAGCCTGCCGGTGCCGACGGAGGTGGGTTCGATGTGCAGCCGCTGAAGGAGGCCGCCGCGCTCTTCGTGCGCAACGCGCGGCAGTTCATGGGCTGGGAGGACTACTGGCAGGCGCAGGTGGCCGGGCGTGGCGGGCTCGAGAGCCACGCGCTCGCGATGCACCGGATCGACCACAACGCGCGCATGAGCAATTTCGAGACGCACCTGCTGGACCTGCCGGGCCCCAAGGGCGACGACGAGCAGCACGGCGTAAGCATCTCGCACCCAGGGCCCCCCTTCACTCAGCCCCATCTCCCCACAGACTGGCTAACGGTTTGCGCGTCACTGCTAGGTCCCCGGCAGAGAACAGTTCAAGCACATACTCTTCGGCCCGCAAGCCTGGTCCGGCTACGACGAAGCCTACTTCCCGGCCATCCGCGACGCCGTCGACGCGAAGGACTGGCCCGCTGCGCAGGCGCAGCTCGACAAGGCGGCGCGGATCCTGACCACCGCGAGCGAGAAGCTGCTGCCGGAGCTCGGCTGATGTCCGCGCTCTTCTTCGTCCGTCAAATCCTCCGTGGCCTCGCGTTTATTGCACTTCGCGTTCACAGGGCATTGCCGGCGTTCGGGAGCCATGGGCGACTGCAGGGACTGGTTCGGACAGCGAGCGGGCGGACCTTTGTGGCCCCGCGAAGACTGGGGGCGACAGTGCGGCGAGTACTGCTTGCCGGTTCGGGACATGCTATATAATGTACAGCGACGACACATAAGCCACGAACGTAACTCGATTTCGGGGCGCAACCACAACATCAGGTCGAGAGTGTGTCTTGACTAGATGACATACGGGGCTCCTTCTACAAACGTCGTGCGTGACACTGTGCGGGTCTACGTGCAACACCAGTAGGCGCCAAAAGGCAAACTCGCGCAACGCCGGTGCATGCAATGTCCAGTCCGTTTGTGGCGTCAGTCTAGCAGCCCGAAATCGTCGTTGAAGAAAGTCCAGCCGTGGCACGGGACGCAGGGGAGCACCTTACGCAGATCCTTCAAACAGATCGCCTTTCCACTCCGCCCAAGTGCCCTCCCCCTATTTCCCACCAAACAGAGCATACGCTCAACTCCGCTTCCCCATCTCCACCCCGCCGTCTTCCTCGTCCCAAACGCCGGATCCGCCAATCTTCCTCCCCAAAAAGATACCCACGCCCGTAAACGCGACCGCGCCGAGGAACCAGCCCTCGAACCAGCGGTCCACGAAGCGCGGCTCGAGCGGCGCGCCCAGCGCCTCCGTGATCACGCTGCTGACCTCGGCCGGCAGGTTGCTGCGCAGCAGTAGCGCGGAGGCGATGACGTAGGTGGCGGCGACCTGGCTGACGATGAGCGCGAGGTTGGTCTGGGCGTGGGCGAGCAGGGTGGGGAAGAGGCGGGCGAAGAGGAGCGAGGTTTGCAGCACGGCGTTGAAGGCCGCTAGCAGCATGATGCCGCTCAGCGCGAAGCTGATCTGCCGTGACCACGCCAGCCTGTCCAGCGACGGGTCCCAGTGTTTGGCAACAAGCGCGAGGACGTTGTTGATCGGGTCCGTGCCGGCGAAGGTCGTATCGGGCGCCCACCAGCGGCGCAGCGTCGTCAGCGATGTCGCGCCGATCCGGTACAGGCAGTAGAGCGCAAAGACGTAGTTGAAGGCGTTGACGAAGCGGCCGAGCGTCGAGCGGCTGCGCTGCTGCACTGCGCGCCGGTTGAGCAGCTGCGCGAGCGAGTTCGCCAGGCCCTGGCGCATGGTTTCGAGGCCGGAGATCTCGAGTCGCAGCGCGTTGAGCTCGGTCACGTCGGCGTTGCCGCGGATGCTGCTCATCGCGCGGCTCATGAACCCCGAGTCCTGTGGCACGTCGGACATCTTGCGCTGCAGCGCTCGGAGGCGCGACTGCTTCGCGGCGAGCATCTCGGCTGTGGCATCGAGGCCAGATTGCGAGCGGGCGATTGTGGCCTCGCTGACGGGGACATCCCGGACGCCAAAGGTCTGCCACAGAGAGGAGACAGCTGCGAAGCCTGCCAGCGAGGCCATGAGCGAGATGCCGATGATGCCGATGCGCTCGAGACAGCCTTCGCTAAATGTATGTGCGCGCTCGTAGGACGCTTCATGCAGGTAGGAACCTAAGAGCCCTCTGCCCAGCCACCAGAATGCCAGGAGCCATGCTGCGAGGCCGCATGCTTCGAGCAGCCATGCGAACCGTGCTCTTACTCGTCCTGTGCTGTTTGTGAACTTGAACCCTGAGGCTGAGATGACGGACTGGATCTCGATGGCCGGGGTGACGAGGATGAGGAGGATGAGGAGGGAGGACAGCGTGATCTTCAGAGCGAGGCCGCGAGCCGCGGGGTTGAGGCTGTTCGAGATTTCGCAGAGGAGTAGTTCCACAAGGACGGTAGAAAGCGCGATGCTAACGGAGAAGGTAGCAGCTGCTATCTGCTTGGCGGTTGTCTCTTTGACTGCTTCTGAATTAGATGATGGAGCTTTAGAGTTCCACCTCGTAGTGGGTAGCCCCTGCGCCTGGTCGTCCTTGTAGGATGTCTGGCCTGACACCAGAGGGAACAACCTTCTGAGGACGACAAGAGCGACGATGCCGAAGGTGAGTATGAAGGGCAGAGAGGAGAAGGCTATCGTAGAAGGCGAGAATGACGCCAGCCTTCGCTGAAGATACGCGGGAACGCAATCATCGCATTCGGCGGTAGGTAACATTAGTCGCTGAGGGATGTGCTTGTTGCTGAGTGTTAGGGTATCTTGAACGGCGGAGCTGACGAGTGAGTGCTATACACGCAGGCCGGTGACATTGGGAAACCGTTGTACGATGCCAGCTCATGAGGAAATCCACGACGCGAAGTTGTAGTTGCTTCGGAGCAGCCGAAAGTCAAGCCCACCTTGCATCGCCATCATCTTGATGGCTCGCTTGTTGACCGCCTTCAGCCCTACGGGGGTTCTTCCCGAGCTGATGGTAAAGTGTATAGAGAACAACCGCACGGGAATACAACACATGGCGATTCTGGCGGAAGAGTGAGGAATACAATCTGCTATTCAGGGTATAATACAAGTAGGATGCCTGACGGTCTCCCGCTCCTATGGTGGTGTGTAGTTCTCGACCATGTCCTTCCTCAAACAGAATCGATGGAAGGAGCCACAATTGCCTCCACCAAAACTGTTATAGAGAAAAGAGGAAAGAGGACGCCAACGCAACCATCCATCTCGGTCCAACGGGATATCCTCTCCTATCCAGACTCGTCCCTTCAGATACAGAAGAAAGAAGCAGACCGCAAGCGAACTCTCATCTATGTGATCTGCCGATCGATATGCTGGAAGAAACCCATGTGCTGTGATATCCTTTCGTTTCAATTCGGTCAACGGCAAACCAGACAGCATCGACGTGATTCTCGACTCTCGCTGTCGTGTCCCTCACCTCCGAGCAAGTAATTGATGCCTAACATCTACCACGATGCAGGCAATGCTCCACACTGAGCCGAAACATTCGACCGGAAACACCCAGATCAGGCCATTGCATGGTTAGCGGTGACCGTGGTAGTCATGTTGTTTGTAACTTAGTAAGAAACACGCTCCAGGGCTTGTACGCTGAAGGAGAGCTATGAAGGGCTTGCTCTCCAAAACTGTGCACCTGAAGTCAACCAGCCACATTAGCTAGTGCTACACTGAACGTCTACGGCGTCAGGCGGTTACAGCTCCTCATCCTCGTCCTCCTGCTTTGTCTTCGATACCGGCCAGGGGTTCTCGGCTAGTTCTGTCTGCTCGTGGGGAATGGCAGGCACTGGTGGTACGCCCTCCTGTCCTGCAGAAGTGCTACGACTGAGAAGTCTATCAAGGTCTTGCTTCAGCGCATCGTCAAGTCCGGGCATACTAGCTCGCTGTTTCTTGTATGGGCTGCCTACGAAGGCTTCAGATGGTGCGTCACTGGGCAAAGACGCCGAAACCCCTCCCGAAGGCGTAGGTGCAATAGCGGTCGATGAGCTCGCAGAAGTTGGTGTGGCGTTTGTGGAGCTATCTGAGGCGTTGAGGTTCGGGGATTTGCGTGCAGTAGGCGACGCGCCATTGAGGGGTTCGGCGGAATGTTGACGTTTGAGCTACGTGTCTGGTCAGCTTGATGTGATAGGAAGAGGGAGGATCATGAGTACGAAGGCTGCTGGCGCAAACTCCGGCAGAGCAACACGAGACACATACCTTTATCTTCCTGACGCCTTCCGAGAGCTCTCCTTGCCTTGCAGCATCTTCGGGAGACAGCAAGCCATCGTTGTCTTGCTTGACATCAGTGTCGTCTGTTCGACCAGGAGCTTGATCAATGTCAATGTCATCCTCAGCGTCACTGTCAACAGCACCCTGTTCTTTCCCCTTGAAGATCTGAGGCGTTTTTGCTGAAGGGTCCCTGTAACCAGCAAAGCCTACAGTCCCAGCGGTACTGAGAGGTCCAAGTTTGGTGAAGTCAGTAATTGTCGATTTCCGCTTCGCTGAACTTGGCGTCGGTTGTTTTGAGTCCGCTGTTGGTATGATTCCCATCTTTCGCAGTTGCTCTGCAACTCGATTTAGCGCAGTGATGCAATGTGGGTCAGAGTTTGAACCTACTCTCGCCTCTGTAGAAGAACGTGAAGACAGCATATGGCTTGTCCGCTGAGTCCATGCCTGTCACTGTCTGTGTACTGATTGTTTTGGGATCCAAAGTCTTTGGCTGCGCGAAGCTCGTAGTATGATCGACGTCCGCATCTCCCGAATCGTCATTGCCGTTCCCGCTCTGTCCGTTCGCGGCATCATCGTCGTCATGAGCATCAAACTGCGGCGAATACTCGCCTCTCTTCACCTCGCCAGATGCTACGACACGGAATAAAGCGACCTTGATCTGGCCAGCGGC
>NAJN01001500.1:0-10819 GCA_005059845.1 Cryomyces minteri
AGCAGACTGTCCTATTGCCCACACTCCAAGTCTCTGTGACTTATCACGAGATAAACTCCCGCACAGAGAGGGGAGCTCTAGTGCCTGTGTTGGATAGACCGGCCGTTCATCCGCGAGGTAGATCTGACACCGTCGTTGGTCAGTCGATCGGCTATCTGGTCTTGTCTTAGGGCTCTCCTTGCGATAGACCGGACTCGCTTCGTCCGGAAGCTGGGAAGCTGTGGCCGCGGAAAGGGGAATCGATCCGTGTATACCGATGGGCAGTCGGAAACAGAAATGCAAGGACCGTCTGCCCTGTACATTCTTTGCCACAGAGAAGGCCCTGAGAGAAGGGCGGCGAACAAACTACTGCGACTACTGCATGCCCAGGGAGTGTAACGACAATTTCGAGGTGGATCTCCGTGCGTGTGTGGAATGACTGAATGCTACGGCAGATGCAGCTAAGACACGCACTCCCGTCAGTCACGCCGTGTTCAGCGCGTCTCGACACGAAGCAGAGCCTGGTTGCTGGAAACTTCTCAGCGCAAGTCGCTCGAAGTAGATGCTCCTCGAGTTCTCCACATATTCCTGTCGGCCACTCGGGTTAGTCCTTCCTTGTCGCTTGCATGCACGTCATACCTGCCACAAACCTTCTCCCAACCATTGGCACTTTGTGTCTCGCACGCCTATACGGATGTTACACGAATGTCTTAGCCCTTCAGCAGCAGGTCGAGCGGAGAGAGCTACAAAGCGTTTCACGCCCGAGTCGAAGTCGCCGATCACACTTGTCATGTCCACGCCTTCGAGATCGTACTCGCCGTTCTGCTTACATGGCTCCACTTCTTATGCTTCTATCCTGCGAGACATGTGCGACACGCAGACAAAGGAAGGAGCACGTGAATTGACTCCGTCCACGATACAGCAACCAACGTGTAACACACAGGATCAAACGTGGTGTTCGTAATCGGAGTCTCGATGGAAGAAGAAAAGCAGACTCCATCAGTCCCGTCTTGTAAGATGATGGTGCCAGTCGGAGTCAGGCGCCCCCCAATTGAACTCAATAAGCCTCTTTCACAAGAAACGATCTACAAAGGATCGTCTGACCAACGAAGCTGAGTGCTCAGAACTCCGCCAGATAGTCGCTATGCTCTTCGGTATGTCCGATGGCCTGATTGAGACGACGTCACGTTTGGCCACGCTCGGTCGATCCAGACTGTATTGAGGTGGCCGTTGCAAGCAGCCACCAAGCACAAAGCGGAAGCACCGGGCGACGCTGGCGCTAGGCGTGTCTCACGCGTGGACCTTTTCCCAGCGCATCCTTCCTCCATGGATGAGACGTCTGTGCCCTCATCCTGTTCCTCTGGAGACTGAGACTGAGTGTGGCTGTCAATCGTGGTCACAATCTCGTCCAAGATGAGAACAACAACCGGCACTTGCTGTGGCTCAGAAGTCCCAGAAGGCGGCCAATTTGGCGCGCTCTTCTTGTCTATTATGGGAAGCCTGGTTTGACAACAAGCCGCCCCCAGAGACTGAACCGTGTTCTGGCCGCTTTTCTAGGCCACGAATTCTATGACATATGTCAAAAGACAACATTCATCGCGCGAGCAGATGCGCCGGTGAATGAGCACTTTGTACCATTGCACCAACGTAGAATCAAGAAGGCAGCCTTCACTGCATTTCTCCGCAATCCACTCGGTTTTCCAGTGCTGCAGCCGACCGTTATAGTCCGGGATACGTGCGGCGGATGTTACAGAGTACAGCATGCTCAGTGCAGAAGCAGCAGATTGTATCAGGAGATATCGTCCTTTCGAGTTGGAGCATGGTACAGGCATAAGGGCTATGTGGTTTCGTAACCTTCTCGCATGCAAAACCATGAGAGTTGTGCCAATTCATGTGTCTTCGTGTACCTCCACGTAAGTTAGAGATTCGCCCTGGGTCAGGATGTGAGCACGAACGACAGAGCACTTCGGTAGAACTTCGGCAATGTCAAAGGAATTTCAGTTTCTGGACCTCACAGCTCCAGGCCAGAACATTATGCAGAGAGTGTGCAATTCCGCAACACCACAGTGAGTCACGCGGCTCTGAACTCAAATCCACTGACATGAAGCGCAAGAATGAAGATCAGTTGGACTTTGTTGCCAATGGCAAACCTAAGAAGCGTGCTTTTACCGACCAAGAAGTCAAACGCAACTTCCGCACAGGGCTTTTTGACACAAAAGTTCTGAAGCAATATACGGATGAATATGCGGAATCGCAGCCGTACGTTTCCACGCCCAGCAATCTCTCTCGACTACCGATTGACACGGGTATATTTGCAGCTACAAGCACGGCGTAATTGCAAATTTGATAAATGCTCAGCTTTTGCGCAACGTTCGGGATGAGATTCGACAAAACCTCCACTTCACACCTAAAGAAACCGACATCTACAAGATCCACCAGTCCGGTGATCTCGCCAACCTCGACGGTCTTGATAATGCCTCTCTAGGCCTTCTACCGTCTCTCCTCACCCTCCGCGACGCTCTTTACTCTTCCACTTTCCGCCATTACATCTCCACTGTCGCAGGCGCAGGTCCGCTGTCTGGAAAGAAGACCGATATGGCGATCAATGTCTATACGCCTGGATGTCATTTGCTCTGTCACGATGATGTCATTGGAAGCAGGAGAGTCAGCTATATACTGTATTTGACGGATCCAGATGTTGCTTGGAAGCCAGAGTGGGGCGGCGCATTGCGGTTGTATCCGGCAGAGATCATGGAAGACGAAAAAGGAGACAAGACCAAGGTACCGAGCCCAGAGTTCAGTGAAGTCGTTCCACCGAGCTGGAATCAGCTAGCCTTCTTCGCGGTGCAGCCTGGGGAAAGCTTTCACGACGTGGAAGAAGTGTACAAGCGGTCAGATGGAGATACAAACGAAGATGGGGGAAGAGTCAGAATGGCAATAAGCGGGTGGTATCATATACCGCAAGAAGGCGAAGACGGCTACGAGGAGGGATTGGAGGAGACTTTGGCACAGAAGAGTTCACTAGCCCAGCTCCAGGGCAAAGCAGATACCTTCGATCTTCCTCAGCCTCAGTGGAATGAACGCAAACAGGAGGACACAGATGAGGGTAGTGAAGGGGAGCCGGAACTGACAGAAGAGGATCTACAGTTCTTACTGAAATACGTGACCCCTACGTACCTTACTCCAGACACTGTGGAAGAATTGTCGGAAATGTTTGAGGAAGAGTGTACCCTTCGCCTTGCGAACTTTCTTTCAAAGCGGTTCTCCGCTCAATTACGAACATACCTCGAATCCACCGACATCCAACCTGCCGATCCGGGACTCTTCAGCGTTGCCAGACCACCACACAAACACCGATTCTTATATCGGCAGCCCCTAGTGGGTTCTGCTTCGAACGCTCCACAACCAAAGTCAGTGTATGAAGAGTTGATAGATGTCTTCTTTCCAAGTCCGGCTTTCAAGAAGTGGTTGAGTCTCGCTACCGGACTGACGCTCACGCGTGCGAGTGTCCTTGCGCGCCGTTTCCGAAAAGGACTGGACTATACTCTGGCAACTTCCTACGAAGAAGAAGAGCCACAGCTTGAGGTGTGTCTTGCGATCACCCCGACAAGAGGTTGGGGCGATGACAAGCAGGATGAGCTCGACAACGCTGCGGCCACTACAGATGATGACGTGATGAACAGAAACGGCGAGAAAGCAAATGGACGTGTAAGGAGTAGCGACGAAGGGAAAGCAGCTGAAGATTCGTTGTTGAAAGATGAAGATGGCGTAGGAGGTTACGAACTTTACATGGCTGGCGATGACGACGATGATGTGTCAGATGATGGCAGTGACCATGGCGTTGAGATACCGGCGAACGCGAAGAACCAGCCCTCATCGCACACCGGTGCAGGCAAACGGAGAAAGGCCGACCCAGCAATCTACAAGTCTAGCAGCGGCACGAATGAGGATGATGGCGTCTTATTTAGCATGCCGGCTGGTTGGAATAACATGAGTGTGGTATTGCGTGACAAGGGTACGCTGAGGTTTGTGAAGTACGTGAGTAAAGCAGCGAAAGGTGACAGATGGGATATCTGCGCGGACTTTGGCGTCAAGCCTGAGGATGAGGACAATGAGGATGACGACGGTGGAGCAACCGATGGGCAGGGAAGGAAAGAGCGTAGCGACGTACCTGTAGAAGAAGACGAGGAGGACGAAGAGGAGGAGGAATGGAAGGGGTTCGATGACTAATATAGGGATCGTGTCCATGTGCTTCCCAGACAAACAAGATCAATCTATCAAACGAACAGGCGGTGTCGTTTGACATCAATCCACCCGAAGCTTCGTCGTTCCTATTCGTCCCTTTCAGCTTCGTTCTGTGTTCTCCATCGTCGTGTGTCCGTCTACGGGGGGCAGAGACGCAGGAATCAGAAGCAGGACAGCCCAGCAAGGCTCCAATATTGACGTGAGTATCTCTCAATGAATCACTATCAATCTGACGATTGGATGTGTGCGCCCTCCCCTCGACGTCTGTTCCGAGCGTCCTGCCAGCCGCACAGGCTGTAGCGTACCAGTCAAATTCCTCGTGCAGTGCCAGGCACCATAATTTCGGCCCAATCCACTCTACTGCCACACCGTGACTCTGCAGAAGTCCAGATTCGACTTCGCCAGACCCTGTGCCTGGACACATGTAAAGTGGACGAAAATTTCCAAGATAAGGTGCCAGGCTATCTAACAGTGTGGCTGGGCTATCCGGAATCCTTCAAGAAGAGGGAGATCTTGCTAGATCAAGCGAGGGACATAAGACTACTACCGTACTCTAACGCGCCAAGTATAATCTCGGAGTCTGGAGCAACTCTATATTCAGCAACTGATTCAGTGTTTCCCGTCCTTCATAACACATCTAAGGGGTATGAGATGAGGTAAGGGGAAGGCCAATAGGCTCTGGAAATACGTCGACATGTGTTTGGCTGGAAAGAGCCTCTCACCTAACACACATGAGAAAATGAGAACAAACAAAGGTGCTAAGGTGACTCTTGACATGCATATGCAATGAGCAACTACCTTGCCTGACGCTCATATCCCATCTTCTCTGTACAGGGAGAAATATATCCATATGCAAGTGACATATGATCCGCACTTGGCGGGCCGGGGATCATCCGGACTGGCGCTGAAGCGACGTTGGATGGCATGTGCGGTCATTAGAAAGGACACTTGCGATTTTACCCATGATTTCAGCTGCCTTTTTCTACCACCAGGATGCCGGGGCGCGAGGACGACAGAGCACAGCTTCTTGCAGAAGCCTCATACGAGGATGGTGAGGCCTGCCTGCGAGCTGCCTCGGAGCAGGCCTCAGATAGCGAAGGGGACGGGATTCGTCAGCCTCTTAATAACAGAAAGAACGGGAACAAGGAGATGAGCGCGGAAAGAAAAGAGCGAAGGCAAGATAGACGGAAAGCGAGACGGAATCGTGAGAGGAGACGGAGTGGTGCGGAGGGCGAAGGGATGTATGAGTTGGAAGAGGGACACAAGTCAAGTTCCGATTCTTCGGGCACTTCTTCAGAAGAGGACTTCCGGAGACTTGGTAGTATTTTCGGGCGCGAGACTGCAGTATGTAGCAAAGTCGCATGGCTTACTTCTAGCTAATATACATAAGTCACCATGGGCACCCTTCCTGAAGACCACAGTTCTCTACACTGTAATTGCCATTATCTTCGTCGCCCTCATTTTTGGAGCTTACCGAGCGTCACGCAGCTTCCGAGTGCGGGCGAACGCGAACCTAGCCTCCAATGGCACGACTGCGTTCTTGCCCACTACGATTCTCATCAGCCTTGACGGCTTCCGGGCAGACTTCCTTCAGCGAGGTCTCACACCCAACCTCAATGCCTTGATCGAAAATGGTGTCTCGCCTCAATACATGCTTCCTAGCTTTCCGAGCGTCACCTTCCCGAACCATTTCACATTGGTTACGGGGCTATATCCCGAAAGCCATGGGATTGTGGGCAACACGTTTTGGGATCCAGAGATCCAAGAGGAGTTCTTTTACACAGATCCGCTCAGAAGTATGCAACCAAAATGGTGGGAAGGAGAACCGGTATGGGTGACAGCGGAAAATCAGGGCATCCGGACTGCAATACACATGTGGCCAGGCTCTGAAGCACATATCGGAGGAATTGAGCCAGCTTACGTGGACAGATACAATGGCACGGAAACACTGTCCAGGAAGGTCAACCGTGTGCTGGATCTCCTCGATCTGCCCGGCCCTGCAGACCCATCAGCGTCAGCTGTGGAACCCAGGCCTCAACTCATCGCGGCCTATGTGCCAGTCGTCGATGCTGATGGCCACAAGTATGGTCCGAACAGTACTGAGATTCGAAACACGATAAAGAGTGTCGATGACATGCTTGGTGATCTGCTTGACCGTCTGGAAGAGCGCAACCTGACAGACATTGTGAACATCGTCGTCGTATCCGATCATGGCATGGCGACTACTTCCACTGAGCGGCTGATACAACTGGAGAATATCGTGGATACGCGTATGATCGAGCACACTGATGGCTGGCCACTTTATGGATTGCGGCCGAAGAAAGATACGGACCTTGAGCTAATACACGACAGGCTGGTGAGGGAAAGAGGTACCAAGTCCAACTTTGAAGTCTATCTTCGTGACAAAGACATGCCCGAAAGATATCACTTCTCCAAAAATCAGCGCATCGCACCCTTGTGGATCGTACCACAGGCTGGTTGGGCTATTGTCACACAGGAAGAGTTTGATATGAAAAAACAGAAGGGAGAGATATATCGTCCCCGAGGCCTGCACGGTTATGACCACGAACATCCGTAAGAACCGCAAACACTGCTCCAAGATGAGTGCAAAGAGATCGAATACTAATCTATGTTCAAAGTCTCATGAGAGCCATTTTCGTGGCCAGAGGACCTGCTTTCCCACACCAACCTGGCAGCAGATTAGATGTGTTCCGTGAGTTTCATAGTTCCTGGATGACGGAATTCCCACTGATACTCAAAACAGAGAACATCGAGGTATACAACATCGTATGCGACTCCATTGGCGTGGTGCCGAGGTCAAATAACGGCACTCTACGCCTGCCCCTGAAGCCAGTTGGTCTACACTCAGACGAGGGAGTACCACAGCTGAAGACCCCTCCTGATTTTTCTGGGCAGGACCAGGCTGCCAATGGTATTGCTCCCATTGACACAGTTCGTGCTGCTCTGCACGGCACGTCGGTTACCCCCTTAGCCCTGTCTGGGCCTTCTACGACTGGAAGTCTCCCTTCAGCGTCAGCACCGGCGAGGCCCATCGTGAACGATGGTGCCAACGGAGATGCTGAGAGGAATTCCTCAACTGCCTGGTGGGACTGGGTGACTGGGAAATACGATAGCGTCAAGGACTGGAGCACGGGACCGTCTGACAAGGTTGGTGCGGAATCCGGTAAGCTTTGAGTCTGTCTTCCCGGGTACCAGACATTCAAGGTGTTATTGTGGGACGTCCGTGACTGGTCAAAATTTCTTTTGCTCCTCAATACCCTTTACTGCGACTGGTAGTGTATCGACACTTCTACGACGGCGTTCTGCTTCAGGAATCCAGCGGCACGCATAGCCTCGAGGAGTTCTTGCTGTCATGAGGAACAGCAGATTGGTAAAAGAGTCGAGCTTCTTGCATGATCTGCCCCCCGACCTGGGCCGTTGCGCTAGATCGTAACACAAAGTTAAAGAGGTGTCCCACCCAATTTCATCTATTTCTGGTGGATTTGTGGGATGGTTCCCGCTCTTACCGTTGCAATACACATATTTTAGTTTGGCTTGGAACCCCTGAATTAGCATATATTCTCTCATCCAGCGGACACCAGACAGTATCTCCCTCTACATGCCTGAACACATTCTTAACATGTATCATCACACTGTAAAAGCTCAAAAGATAGACAAGTCGCCCCGGAAGAGAAAAGGAAGCCCGACAATCATGTGCACTGATCGGGAATCTTCTTACAGCGCGCACCTCACAACCACGCGTAACCTCCAACTAGTAAACTCGACAATCACGGCCGGCAGCTCCATTTTCGACGGCGCCCCCGTCCCTCTCACCTTCGGCATCGAGCTCGAGGCCATTTTTTGTTTCCACGAGGATCGCCTTTCCTCACTCCTCAAGGAACGCTCTCCAGCCGCGATCATCGTCAAGAACGTCGTAGGCGAAGCCGAAACGATTCCTCGCATGTCGACCACGGCGAGCTGTCCACCAACCGCGAAGCCTTCTTCGCCGAGTGTCCCGAGCCCGTCGAGAAGTGGATTCTGGACCCCTTGACAGGCGTGTCGACGCTCAAGAAGATGGAGCCGACGTACCTCCCGCTCGCGCAGATCCGCCGCATGCTCTTCGACGACGTCGACAAAGCCGGTGCTGGTGACAGCGGCAAGGGCCTGCGCAAACTGTGCGCTTACATGGGCCACAAAGGCCACCTCGTCAACTTCAGCTACCTGACGCGCACCGCCGACACCGGCCCCCGCACCCTAGAGTTCCGCCAGCACGCGGGCACGCTCGAAGCAGACGACGTGTACCATTGGGTGCTGTTCTGCACGGGGCTCGTGAGGCTGGCCTACCGCTACGCCGAGACGGGCACCGACTGCGCCGTCGAGAGCTGGGACGACACGATCGACATCGAGCTGCTCTGGGGTGAGATGGGACTCCCAGAGGCAAGCCGTGAGTTCCTGCGCCAGAAGGCGGCGTTCTATAGGGAGGTGGCGCCGGACTGTCACGCGCCGCCGCTATGGAGAGAGTATGTGGATTTTGCAGACTCTGACGCGGAGAGGGTGAGAGAGATGGATCTGGCCGTGGCTAGTGGAGCAGAGAGCGACTGAACGAGCGGAGCGTAGTCGTGCTAGGGCGAGTATGACCACTTCGCCATCGAATTACGGCTTTAGGGTCAGTGATTGGAGCACTCGACTATTGGACGACCCGAGAGACATCACAGGAGCATTGCCTTGGCATCGCTGTCCCCGACATACATCGACTGTCCCAGACATCACCATCGTGCTTATCCGAGTCATTCGCAAGACGCTCATACGTTGATCGACAGTCTGTCTCTCGATCATCGCCGGCACTGAGGCGAAAGAGCACCGTCTTGTCCGGCATCAGAGACTGCAGGCCAGACCAGAATCCGTAAGCGCAGAGCAGCAACGTGCACGATCCCTCGTAGCTGCGCAGATGCTGTCAGATCCCACCACAATCCTGGGGGCGTTTTGGGACCACGGCTAGCGAGACGAGGTCACGAGGCCAAAGCCACGGCCTCTTGTCTTCCTCGGGTTCCTCTTCGCAGCCGGGTCGATTCTGCTGCCTCGTTGAAGCGTCTCCTCGGTCTGTGACTTGGTCGGTACTGGCCGTCGCATCAGCAAGCTCGGAGCAGCCTCGCCGCCGTCGTCCTCGGTGGCGCAAATTCTCCTTGTCGAACGGCATACACGTTCGAAAAGAGACTGGTTCGCTTGGCTGTTCACGGGTGGGGAGAAGGAGAATGTGTAGGCATATTGACGGGCCGCTTGATGCATGACCAATCTCTACTCCAAGGGTACGATGTTCCGTGTACCGTTGCCTTCCGCCTTGCGCGTCTGGAGTGCTGGGCACGACTCTGAGTCGTCCAAACCCGCCCTCACCCCATGTGTGTCTGGAGCGAACGCGCAGCATAGAGACTGGAAGACTCCCACACCTACGCAGGTCTGAGGCCTTTCGCTTTCTTGGCAGCTTAGACATTGCTTCGATCCGAGGCTTCGACGCGAGTGCTGGCAGGCTTGGGTCTGGCAGACTGGTTCTTGGCTCAACGATTGTGAGAGGGAGGTGAGACGTTTGGGTTTTGGAGGGGGGTGGGGGGGTGGGGCTAAGATAGGGCGAGAGTAGGAGGAGGGGACGAGAAGGAAAGGAGAGTGGTAGAAACAGGGAATGGGGTTTGCTGTTCGTAGTGATGACAAAACAGGCGCTCGTGTTCTTGGGGTGCCGATCATCGTCGTCGTCGTCGTCGTCGTCGCCGTCGCTGTACGTTTGTCACGCTATGGCAATGCCCACGCCGTCGTGCAAAAGAATGCAAAACCAAAACCCATCACTCTTTCCCCCGTTCCCGACCGAAAGCCATGCAATGCAATGCAATACGATGCAATATCCTACACTCTCTCACATCCATCCGCACATCCACTTGTTTCTCACGCCGCAAGGCCCCCCCCCCCTCACCCCATCACCGTCCCCCAACGCCGCAAACATCTCCCCAAGTAACGTGCCCGACGCCCTGCGGGATCCGCAGCCCGCGAATGCACCAGCTCGCCATGACGCCCTCGACGCCCCACGCCGTGAGCGTGCGCACCCAGTGCTTCTTCTTCCCCCACGCCGCCGTCTCCAGCACGACGAGCGCGCCGTTGGCGAGGAAGAACCACCAGATGCGCCAGAGGCCCTCGTTGCTCACCAGCGGCGCCAGCCCGTGCACGTGGAACGCGGCCATGGCGGCAAACGCCGCCATCACGCCGCCCGCGCGCGTCACCTGCTTCGGCAGCCCCATGCGGCGGAGCAGCTTGGACGCGGGCTTGTAGGCGAGCGAGAGGCAGGGCGACGCGAAGCACGAGTGCCACGTCTCGGTCCAGAGGCCGGCGAGGGAGTGCCCACGGTACAGGGGCTGGAAGAGCGGCGGGGAGGACTTGTAGCGCAGGAGGAGCTGGAGCGACGTCCAAAGGATGTAGATGGAGAGGAGGATCGAGACACCAAGCACGACGGGCGTTTGCGGCAGGAGTTGGAAGGCGCCGAAGAGCGCGATGTGGACGAGCAGTTGGTTGGGCTCGGAGTAGGCGGCGGGGGAGGAGGAGGAGGAGGGAGAGG
>NAJN01001501.1:0-10794 GCA_005059845.1 Cryomyces minteri
GCGAATAAAAGCCGTGAAGAGCTCGCGGTTGGCGAGATGGGAACCGGCGCACATGCGGGAACCAGCTCCATACCCGTAATGCGGCGTTCCGGAAACAGTTTCTTCGGTGCTGGAGGAGGAAAGGTAGCGTTCTGGAAGAAAAGACTGCGGGTCTTTGAAGTGGGATTCATCGTAGTCGGCGGCGTAGGCGTTCTGTTCTAGAATGTGAGCTTTTTGCTTTCTCTGCAGATCCAGCTATCAGGGATCGGGTCTAACCATGTAAAAAGTCGTGCCCGCGGGGATAGTAGCTCCTTCCCACTGTATGTCCTTCACACTGACTCTCGGTAGGCAGATTGGTATCACGGTCCAGAACCTGAGAATCTCCTTCACAAGCGCGGTGACATAAGGCACCTTCTCTTCTACCAGACATTTCTCCCAGGCATCGCCATTAGGGTACGCTTCCATGATGGCATCATAGGTCCGCTGTTGAATCTCTCGGCCGTGCTTACTTGAGAGATATGCGATACCCATGATGAGATTACCAGGTACCGTGTCAAGACCGGCAGAGACCATTGTTAAGCATATGGATTTGATTTCAGCTATGGGTTCGTCAACGTAGGTTCTGCTTGAGCAGACCAGAACAAAGCCTGTCATCAACGTAGGTCCCGTCTAAGAAGACCATGGCAAAGCCTGCCAAGGCAGGACGTACCTTCGTTTAGCTTTGCTTCTGGATCCTTCAGAATGTTTCCAGTGATGCAAGGCTTGTCTTCTCCTTTCGCGATCTTTTCCTTCAGCATATCCAACAACGTCGTCAGGTACTTGTCTCTCCGATCCCTGTACTCCTTTGGCTTCACACTTGAAGTTGGCCACAGTCGCATGAGAGGGATGTAATCCTGCCAGTTGTTGCTCGTGCTCCTGAAATTGCTGACCTCCCGTTCTACGTGCGTGATTTCCTTTAGTAGCTCGTTGTCGACGCTGCCGCCTATTCTGATACCGTAGTTCAGGGTCAGAGATGTATTGAGAGCATAGCGTTGGAAGTAGGCATTCGGGTCAATGTCTACTTTGCCGTTCTTGGAGTCGGCGAGCATCTCTTTGATGGACGTGGTTGCTTCGAGATCAATTATGGGCATGTAGGACTGCACGGCCGGACGGTTCAAGGCAGTTGCGGCTGCCTTACGACGTTGCTTGCATGACTCGTCCCACGGAGAGGTCCCGATGGTGAAACCCTGGGACGAGGAGACGACCGTATGGAAGGTGTGGAAGGTTGGGCGAGAGATCAGGGCTGACTGGTTGCTGATCCATAGGGTCTTGATCGAGTCAAAGCTATTGGCAAAGACGATTCTCTGAGTAGGCGTCAGAGTCATGGATTGTGAGGGCGCATCTCTCGAGACCAGACAGAGTGAGAGGCGGTAAATACGGGTCAGACTTGCCTTGTTGCCCATTCGGACCTGAAACACAGGTCCATACTTCTTCGCCCAGTTTGTAGCCACGGCGGCATGTTGACTCCCAAGCTGCAAAAGGTTTCCAAACAAGGGGACACCCGGAATCTCAGGTATGCCCTTGATCTTCGGCACATCCGTGCGATTGAGAAAGCGAATTGTGAAGTAAACGATAGCTACAGCAGCTACAGCAACGACCTGGAACGTCATGCTGGGCAGACGGCAAGAGTGGAAGGGGAGTTTTGAGAGGACGGAGGAGCGGCGAAGATGGCTTTAGTATACCGTTCGAGGAACGCGAGACAAAAACCCCAAGCTGTTGCTTGCTCGCAGCTTCGAAACAGAACGGAAGGTACAGAGAGCAAGTTTGAGAGGGGCAGCAAGAACAGGAGAGCTTCACGCGGCGGACAGTGCAGTCGGAGGCCATGTATGCGGGATCCTCGCGAGGTCTGAGGTAGTCAAGGCATGTCCCACGCCCGCTGTTGTGCGCCTTGGACAACATGTCGCGGCCGTCATTCCGGGCGTTGAGCCAACGTCGGCTTGCCTTGACTTGACGTTACCTTTGGCCACGTCCCGGCTCACTCCTCCCGGCTCACTCGTCCCCCCAGGTGGTGTCTGCTAAGCTCCCAGGTGGGGCAAAGTCCGGGGGACGGACGTGTTCCGCTCGGTGGCCCCATCGACGCTCGAGTGCGGGGAAATGAAAGCAGTGGCGCTGGCGCTGGCGCTGGCGCGGGCGCGGAACAGAGGGCTCAGCAGCCACGGGCAGATGCAGGGCCTTGCCTGGCGGACGCCGCAGCCGGGGACCGGGAGCCCGACAGCCGTCGGGGAAGAGTCGAGGCTGGCATTGGGGAGCATGCTCGAGTGTCCCTTCAGGCACATTGACAGCCTTGCGTGCCTCACAGTGCATCGTGCTAAGGTCTCGAGGCACGATGTTTTCGGCATCGGACACGGGGTAACCTCAGGAACATGTTTCGAGCTCCCTCTCCTGCGAGTACTGCACAACTTCCCAGTGGCTCCTTGTCCGCCTCAGAACTTGAGTCGTACGGCCTTCTCAATCTTCCCGACACACTCACCGAAGCCGACTAGGCCGTCACCTTCCTCTCCACACACACCCTTGATCCTCACCGTATCCCCGTCTTCGAGGAACTTCCTCTCCTCTCCTCCCTCCAACTTGATGCTGACCTTCCCATTCTCGTTCTGCTCCAGCAAGCTCCCCCGCGCGCTCTGCTCCACTCCGCTGATGGTGCCTGAGCCGAGCAGGTCGCCAACGTTCATGGGGCAGCCTGTGATCGAATGATGCGCTAGCATTTGCGGGAAGGAAAAGAGAAGGTTGCGCGACGATGTGCGACTTATCGTTGTCGTAGCGCCGGACTCCGCTGTTCTCGGGTCAGGTCTTCCACTCTCTGCATTCTTCCGCAAGGCGAACATGTCAGCACTTACTGATGAGGTCGACCTCGAGCTTCACGTCCGGCATGTTCTTCTCTCTCTTCTCCTTCAGGTACGGCAGCAGCTCAGTGTCACTGTCCAGCCCTTTCGACATGAAAGGTTCCAACGCATCGGCTAACACCACCCAAGCGCTTATCGTTGTGCCGAAATTTTTCGAGTTGAAAGGTCCCAGCGGTACATACTCCCACGCTTGAATGTCCCTCGCCGACCAGTCGTTCATGAGCACGAGTCCAAACAGACTGTCCGCTGCTTCACCAATTGGGACCGGTTCCCCTAGTTTGTTTGCCTTGCACACAAAGGCCCCAAGCTCCAGTTCAATGTCCAGTTTCTTGCACTCGGAAAAAACAGGCACTTTGGGATCTGCGGTAGGGTCTGCAAGGATCTGACCGTTGGGTCTCCGGATGGGGGTGCCACTGACGCAGACGGAAGAGGCGCGGCCGTGATAGCCTACGGGAAGGTGTTTGTAGTTTGGTTGCAGGGCGTTGGCGGGCCCGCGGAAGAGAACGCCGACGTTGTAGGCATGGTTGAGGCCAGCGTAGAAGTCCGTGTAGTCGCCAATCTGCATCGGAAGATGATTGGTGACAAGTCTCAACGGTATCAGCGCCTCTTCTTGCAAATCGGGGTTGTCCTTCAGAACGTGCGGGAACGGAGTGTCGACGCTGAAGACGGATTGGAGGTAGCCACGGACGACCTGGTGGATGGGACGACCCAAGGCAGCAAAGGCATTCAGAGTCGGCTGCGAGAAGACCGACTGATGCGGCTGGATGATGGAGAGTGCTGAGAAGCCATTGTGCGCGGCAAAGACGCTGAGATCCAGGGCCTGGTCTCCCACTGCGACGGCTGGCCGAGGCGTGGGTGACGACGAGGTCGAGATGATGCCGAAGGGGATATTACGGAGGGAGAAGTGAGAGTCGCTCTCGATGGGCAGCCATGACTTGAGGAACATGTCGATGGTACACAGCGATTGCAGGAGGAGGTGAAGGTGGGGTTGGGCGTACCTGGCACGCGGTGGTGGGGCGGGGGCAGTCTGCTCTTCTAGGTGTCTTACATCTTCACTCTCCTGTGATAGCCTTGATGCTCACTCTCACTGAGCGAGACGTTGAGAGCATGCAAAGCGTGCTGCACTGCAAGGCTTGCCTGTCCTGGTAGTGAGATTCCAGGGACAACGGGTGGGGCTTGGGGGGGGGGGTTTGTGTGAGGGGTGAGGTGTGCGGAGGCTTTCCGCGGCTGAGGCGGGGTATGGGGGAGCGTGGTGGGGTTGGCGGGGACGTCCGTTGCAGGCGATCCTTTTCCGCACGTCGCAGCAAGACGGGAGCCCATCGAGCTCGAGAGCGGAACTGACTTGCTCCTCGACTCCTCGTCCTCGACCTCGACCTCGACCCTGCGACCATGCTGCTCCGCCGCAAGCCGACCGACACCGCACACACGCACACGCAGCACACACATGCCGCAGCAGGCAGCCAAGTGCAGGACCCCAACACCATCAAGCCCGACTATGCTCCTTCATCGCCGTGGAAGCGGTACATAAAGCGCCTGCCGCGCATCTTCAAAGAACAGGGATCCGAAGAGAACATCCCGCGCAGCTGGGTGCCGCTGACCGAACGCAACCTGACCGAGTTCTACAACGAGGACTACTCCGACGAACACGATGCCTTCCACAAGGTTCGCGGTCCAAGAAAGATATGCGTACTTGAATGGGTTCAACTCCTACCAGGAGTATGTAGGCGGCACAAGCCTTGGACATGCCCTACACCATTGGCTAACACCTTGACGCAGAACGGAAGCGATAGAGGGAGCTCTTCCGATAGCGGCCAACTCTCCCCAGAAGCCTCCGTACGGCCTCTACGCCGAGAAGCTCTCCGGGACTGCCTTCACGGCGCCTCGTCATGAGAATCAGCAGACATGGCTCTACCGGATCCTGCCAGCTTCCGCTCACTCTCCCTTCGAACCCCGAGAGGCTGCAACATACAACACCAACCCCGAGAACAAGCCTCACGAGAAACTCTTCCACATCCCTAACCAGCTGCGCTGGGATCCATTCGATCTTGACGAGACCGTCGACTGGGTGCACTCTTTGCACCTCGTAGCAGGCGCGGGGGATCCCACGATGAAGTCTGGTGTGGGCATTTACATCTTTGCTGCCGGCAAGGACATGGACCCGCACGAAGCCTTCTACAGCGCCGACGGCGACTTTCTTATTGTGCCGCAACACGGAGTCCTGGATATCCAGACTGAGCTTGGAAAGATCCTCGTTCGTCCGAATGAGATCTGTGTCATTCCGAGAGGCATTCGCTACCGTGTGACCCTGCCCGAGGGTCCGGTCCGAGGCTACATCCTCGAGCTCTATCAGGGCCACTTCACGCTTCCCGACCTTGGGCCTATCGGCTCCAATTGCCTAGCTAATGCGCGCGACTTCCAAGCCCCCGTGGCTTCTTTTTCAGAAGACACCGATACCTCCTGGACGCTCCTCTCAAAGTTCTCGGGTCACCTGTTCGCCGCAAAGCAGAGCCACACACCCTTTGATGTCGTGGCGTGGCACGGCCTCTATTACCCCTACAAGTACGATCTTGGCCGCTTCAATACTATCGGCAGCATCTCCTACGACCACCCCGACCCGTCCATCTTCACCGTTCTCACAGCACAAAGCGATCATCCCGGCACGGCAGTCGCAGACTTCGTGATCTTTCCGCCCAGATGGTTGGTGCAAGAAGACACATTCAGACCTCCTTGGTGACTATTCCCTCACTTCGTGTTGTCTATCGGCACCTAACTAACAGATCTCGATCTCCAGGTATCACAGAAACAGTGAGTGGCAGATGATACATGCATCCAGGTACCATTCCCCAGTAGACCTAACTTGTGCATTGTAGCTATGTCGGAGTTCATGGGCCTCATCCACGGCCAATACGACGCCAAAACCGGAGGGGGTTTCCAACCAGCCGGTGCCTCCCTGCACAATGTCATGTCCGCCCATGGTCCCGACGCCACAACGCACGAGAAGGCATCGAACGCCGAGCTCAAACCGGTAAAAGTGGGCGAGGGTTCAATGGCATTCATGTTTGAGAGCTGTCTGATGGTTGGTGTGACTGAGTGGGGTCTGAAAAGGTGCAAAAAGGTTCAAGCCGACTACAACGCAGAAAGTTGGGAGTCGCTGGAGCCGCACTTCAAAAGGCCAGAGAAGAAGGTCGGTGAGATTAGGAATGGGACGGGCAGCAAGGAAGGCGAGATTGGCGATAAGAGTCAGGTGCCGCATTGGACGAGCTGAGGTTGTTGCATCATGCCTATCTGCAAGACTCGAGTTGGTTCCACAAACTCGGCCGTTCTTCCTCTAGAGCACGTATCAGGCCTTCGATACTTTGAGCACACATGTTTTTCGCAAAGCGTTCGCTGAACGAGGAAGGGCACCTTGGCCTCTACCACACTTTTTCCACCAACCCGCTATGCTGTTGAGTTTGTCGGTCAATATCGTTACTGTTACATTGGCGAGAATGGCGGATTAAGTCTAGAATCACGTCCCACCACTAGCCTGTGATGGTTCGCTCTCTGTACTTCGTTGAGTGTCACGGCTCATAGTAAAAAGGCCAGTACTCCCAACATGACGGCACCCGCTGACATCAGCACCATCCCTACCTCGCCCGTCACACATGGAGCGCTGGAAGCAGGCGGTGTCGAGGTCCCAGTCGCCATACCTCCGGTTACTGACGGCGTCACAGCCACACTGCTTGTAGTCTCGTTTGCCACGAGCGTTCCATTGGATGACACGTACGTACCGTTACCCCTGGGTGCGCCGGGGCTGGTGCAGTTGCACTGGGGCGAGTAGATTCCGTTTGTGGAAGTATTGCATGGCGGAGTGACGACGAAGGGGGACACGTAGCTTGCGGTGAAGTTGGCGCAGGTGATGCGGGTCTTGTTGGCGTAGTGGATGACTATGCTGCGATTCCCGAGAAAGGCGCCAATGGTGGGAACTGTGGATGTGTAGAGGTCTTTGTAGCTATCGTATGGTCAGCATGTGCGAGCCGACTTGGATCATTAACGAAGGCGGGCAGGAGACACGGGTCGATCTTTGGATCACCTTACCTTGCTATGAAAGTGGTCTCGTTGATCTTGCCGTGCTTGCCACTCAGGTCCCCCACTTGACACGTCGCCAGCTGGGTTGCATCGCAGGGCGAAGTCTCGCCACGAATATAAGGGTCTAGATGTGCGAGGGTGCCTGTGCAGTTGCCGGAAGTGGGCACTGGCTGGTCGTGGACGTGGTAAACTGGGTCATCTGTCAGCTTGACCCTCCTCGTGCCCGCTGAAACAAGTGATACGATGATGAGTTAACTTACTGAACGGTCCTCCACTCGTGGGAAGGCCGGAAAAGGTGACTACGAAAGCCACACCTGTGCCATCTTCTGCAGCGGTCGCAATCACTTGGCCGCGGACTGCCGTGATCGTGCTGTCTGGGAGGGTTGCGATGTAGACCTCGCCGATTGGATTGTTTCTAGTGACAGCTGCATCTCCGAAGAGGCCTGTGGACGACTGAGCGCCCACGAGGACTAGACCACTGGTCACAAAGGCTGCGAGAATGCTTGGTACGCGCATGGTTGCGGGTGGAGCACGATATCATGAAATTTTTAGAAGTAGAATCTGAGACGGTGTCCTCTGGTCGACGTCAACGCTGTTGAGTGAAAGCGTGGACTGCTCCTAAAGTCTTTTCTGGATTTGGAATTGTATCGTGAAAGAACGCACACGTGGCTTAGACGTGAAATTGCGGGACTTCTAGATGAGAGAGGCTTAAGAGAGCGTGGTAGAAGTGAGAGGAAGCAGAGAGTGTTGTTGTCACGCTGTACGGGTGCGAGGCATGAGATTGGCGGGCGCAAAGGCACACAACTGTGTCACACAACACAGCAGGCGCGGCACGTTTCAGATGTCGCAAACACTCAGAGACTTCGACGTGCATCTTCCCCTTGCTTCTGTGGAGACGTTGTCGCACAAGGGGCTGGTGTCGGAGGCCCTTGCAGCCAGACAACAAGGCTGTTTCTGCCAACGTCTTCGACCCTGCACTGCCGCGGCTCGTCCTAGAGACGGAGCTATAGCAGGAATGCAGTATGAGACACGATTGCTTACTGCCACATTGTCGCTATCTAGCGGAAAGCGCACTGGAGGCCTTCCTACCCACATGCTTCCTAGCCCGCTAAATCACTCGCTACTTGTTACCCTCTAAGGTTCGGGTCTTCGCGAAGACGAGGTAATCGTATCTAGACAACATATAATATGTTTACGAGGTTTCCGAGAGATTAGTAGGTATCTACATTACTGTCCCGTGACGGTGGGTATCCATCAACAAAGGGCAGGCAAGTACACACATCCTAAGCACAGCAGGAAGAAGTGGTACAGCACCCGAACAAGCAAGGAACCCAACCCGAGGGGAGTAGCGAACAGAACGAGTGCTAAAACAGAACAGGCCGCGAAGGGAAGCGACCCTAAACACAAACAGTATATTAGCTCGAGCATCCCCTAGATAGCAGAAATACAACTCACTTTGACACAAACAACTTCGTCGTGCACTTCGCATGACATATGGTAGCTGATTTCTAAGAGACACGTCAGTTGTTTCTTCGATCCTTTGACTTCCGTTGGTTGTGAACTCGGTTCCCTCCCCTGCTCATATTCACCCTTTCTTACCTTCTCTCTCTCTCTGTTCCCGATTATTCTAGGCGTAATCGGGCTTACCGTCAATTCATTCATGTACATGGACAGTCCCGAGTGGATATACGCTTGTATTCGACTGCAACACCTCGCGGTTAAGGTCGGGGCCTACTATCGGAAGCACGGCCTTTAAGTCCCCGACCGACTTAAAGAGACGTTCGATAGTATACGTGCTATCAAGACAAACGACCCTAAGCCATTCGCCCCGCTAGTTTTCGTGTTCCCATCCACCTGGGACGGCGACCAGCAGATTGTCGATAAAGCCATTTAGCATCTCGAAGACCAGCTCAAGATGGTCCTTTAGGGCAAACAACCCGCAGTCTTCGTCGACGACGAGTCCGAACCGAACCCACCTCGAACAACGCCGCTGCCGACGGCTCAACCTATACCTCCCTATAGCAAGAGCAAATACAACAGAGACGCAGCCCTCCTAGCCTACCTCGCAGACAAGAACAACGAACGTTTCGCAGCATACTCGGACATATGGACCACAGTCGACGTGGGTAGCTCTCGCGCTATAGTCCGACTCCTTTCCGCGAATAAACATAGGGAGTGCCTCAAACAGGCCTTAGCTATGCAGAACGAGGTCCTAGCTTCGAGGAATTCGTTTCATACTTGGGTCAGTCGTTTTAGGGAAGGCCCGAGCGCTACTAATGCCGAGCAAGACGACGTTAACGATATTAACCCGCTTGCGGACAATACACAAGAACCAGTTCGACGGCGGACTATGACTAAATATCACCGTTAACAACGGGAACAAGTGTCCTAACCTCGACGCCCTCTAAGCCTAGTGCTCGAACGAGCTACCGTCCCCTTTGACGAGGCCGTTATCCAAGAAGCGGTCAGGCGCATTATAGGGCATCCTTGGTTCTAACACGGAATACCTCCTTAGTTAGCCCTCGAACAACCAGCGAGGAACCCTTACAGGAGATCCGAACAGACTCCTCTCCCGCGCATCCATCGCAAATCCCTCGATCCACCAGAAACAAGGGAGCAGCAACAACCGGTCGTCGTCGCCCTAGTAAGGACGAACAGTCTCCGACCCTATAACGTTATAAAATGGGACCTAGAAGAATACCCTGTGAGCGTCTTCATCCGCCGCTTTAAGCAGATTGCATTCGTCGAAGGCTCGGAAGCAGTATGCCGAATTCTTCCCCTATGCTTATAGGGCCGCGCGCTCGAATGGCACGTCGGCCTATCCTAAGCAACGCATTAGGACCTAAACCATAATCTGGACGCGTGGGAAGACTGCCTCTTACGCGAATTCCGCCCGAGCAAGACAGACTCCTATCGTTAAGCAAAGGCCCTGCGTTTTCGGTTCGACCGCGAAGCCACCCTTTCCCTCTCAAATTATCTAACGAGGAAGGCGAATCTGCTCCGAGACGCAGGCATAGCAGCGGACGACATTATCGTTCGGGAACTGCATGACGGGCTCGACGTATTCCTCGCAGCCTAAACAACGATGCTAGAATACGAGGATACTGTCGAAAACTTCACTAGACGCGTCCGATCGGCAGAGCCTGTCGCAAAGCGGATGTGGCAATACCAAACAAGACTCGCGTCCTCTACAACGGCTCGGAGCACTCAATACCCTCGAACATTCGCCCCTCGAACGTTTCCGAGTGACGAACGAGGGACTCGCTCCTCTCCGGCAGCGAGGCCGAGGCCCTCCAAACCAACAAAGTAGGCCTAAGCCACACCGAACAACAACGCCGAGAGACGCCCCTAGAAGGACTATAACAAAAAGCCACCCTCCCCATGTCGTTTTTGTCAAGGAGACCACTGGTCGCGCTTTTGCGACAAGAAACCCCTTCTATCTAAAGAGGCATTTGCCATCAAACTCGAGCATAAACAGGAGATGGACGAAATCCTCCTAGACTTCGATTTGCCTATAGACTCGGACGAGGACAACGAACAGCTACTGTCGGAAAACGACATCTAGGACTAGCGAACGGTGGTGATAGTTCTAGGGCACCGGACACCGAACTATTATCTGCACTATCGTTATCTCCTATATCTCTCGGCTCCGAGCCCACATATTCGGGAGGAGCGTCGTTCGCACAGATCTCGTGTTTGACTCCCGACAATGGCAAAGTCTTCTCAATATCACTAGACAGTAAGCCGGGGCATCTACTCGACTAGACATTTACAACATTAAGAGCTAAAGCATCCTATCGCGGCAAAGCCTTCTCGTTTGTGCTCGATACGGGTTCCTCTATTTCACTTGTGTTAAAACAATTTT
>NAJN01001502.1:0-10793 GCA_005059845.1 Cryomyces minteri
CGTACGAACGTCTTCGCGCCGTACCGCTTGACATCTGGATTTGAGGTAGTAAATGTCGGTAGAGAAGACACCGAGTCGGACGGCGCTAACGAGGACGAGGATATATTGGAACTCATGACCAGTGGGATAACATGTAAACAGGCAAGAACGAAATGTACAATTGCAGAAATGCAGAGTTTTCAGATACAATGCACGGACCTTAACACCATGATACCTATACGGGGCTATACGAGAGTATGATCACATCATATCATATCATACCATATCATAGAGCGGGTCAAATGATATGATTCTATGATATGATATGATCCTATGATGATCATACTATGATATGATTGGCAGCACTGACACGAGCGGAAAGGGGCTCTCCAAGACTATGGCTACCGCATCTCGGAGCTGACGCGAACCGATTGGATCAAGGTTTTCCAGCGGTGACCATTCTGACTCTTCGAAACTCTCGAACATCGTCTTCAGCACTATAGGGCTCTGTTCGCTCTCTTTCGCTGGTTACAGATGGCTGTCCTGCGCCCACAGGCGCATCGTCTGAGTTCAGTACTGAGCATGAGAGCACATCAGGGTCTGTTGTGTTTTCGTCGACTCCGCGAAATCTCTGGTATTGCAGGCCGCAATCTTTGCTGTAACCTCGTCAGCTGTGCTTCAGTCAAGATTTTTTTGTGCAAGTCGCATAGACAGTGGACGACCAAATCTCATTTGCGAGGTGTGCTCAGGCTGGAACCGTCAGTGCATCGCACACGAGGTGATCATTCTGGCACGAAAATCGTGTTACGAACGTTGGTTGCAAAAAAACGATGTGACATACCACAACATTACCGATTTTGTACGGCCTTGGTTCTCAGCTTGACATGCTGGACAAGTTGTGGTGGAGACATCGGACGACCGGTCCTCGAATACTATGCTCATCAATATCCGGCGGCCGGGCCTAAAGCTGGTTCTCCAATGATTCGCGCAACTAATGTCGCGACGTGTCAAAGGGTCTTGCAAAACGTACTCCATCTGCTCAAGCTTCGAGTGGCCTGGGAGGTTGACGGATTGGCGCCGTAGAAGACTGGCAAATACCTTAGGTGAACAGTGATTGGCATCATGGAAAACTCGAAGAAAGGACAGACTGCGTCCGAGCAGGCTCACGCAATGGAAAAGATTCATCGATGTTTTGAGCGCATGAACTTGTCCGCCGCTCTCATGACATCAGGTCACATCAGCCCAGAGGGTGTCAAGGCACGACTGTATACTCGCAGTGTGTAGTCTCTTCTCAACGGTGGGTGAGGTGATTGACAACGCAGAGACATGAAGAGAGGCTCAGCTTTATGATTTTGGGCCTATCTTGCCAAATTCAGGCCGAGGCTGAGTAACTTGTGGTTCTCAGTACTGCGCCCCGTAGACTTTGCCTCTGCTTGGCCCGGTTGTCTAAGCCACAGACTTGTGTGCCCTAACATTGTGAGATCGTGTCACGTGTAGAAGGCTTTCGCCATACAATGTGGTATCAAGTGCTTCCATCATTGAGGTAGGTACCTGCAAGCTTTGAAGATGTGACGCAAAACCACCACGCTGTTTCTCGAGCAGTGTGAACTAACCTAAATGTTACGGTGGGACTATTCTGTTTTAGCGCTGGATGTACTCTGAACTGAGCTGGGTTCGGGATTTGAGACGCCGAGATCTTCTGAAACGATGAGCTTTCTTGGGTATAACGGCATCATCAGCGAGCGCGTGCCAGCACCTGCTGTTCAGTGCCAACAACGAAACCATGACAAGGATCCTTCTTCTCCACGGCCCAGTATGTTCACATCCTGTTCTTGTGGAAGGCCTGCCATTCACGACTTTGCCAGTCCTTTGGGCTGATCCTCTTCCACCTACCACCAACCAAGACTCCCGATTTCAGCACCAGCACTTCCCTCGAGGCAAACTCCTAGCTACTCGAGCGGCGCCACGCGTTTTCGGATACATCTGACTGCAATCGTACTCTCATAGCCCTCCTGGAGGATCATTCCTCGTCCACACTCGCCTCTTCTCGTTTCTTCTTCTTCTTCTTCTTCTTCTTCTTTTCCACGCCATCTTCCTCTTTCCGCTTCCGCTTCTTTTCCTTCTTCGCCAAATCTTCTTTCGGTGGCACGAAATCGGCCTCCCTTTCTCTTCTCTTCTCCCGCATCTTCTCCTTCATGGCATCTTCCCTCTTCTCTCTCACGGCCCTCTCCTTCGCTTGCTTTCCCAAGAAGTACTCTCCACTCTCGATCTGCAAATCGACCTTGCTCTTCTCTTGCGGCGGCGGGAAGGGTGTGTAGGGTTTCTTGCCTTTGTCTACGATCTTAAACGGCTTCCTTCTCTTCGCCAGATTGCGCTTCTTGAAGTGTGGCAGAAAGCGCTCCCAGTTCTCGTTGACGAGCTCAGGATCTTTGGCAAGCTCACGCTTGATCATGAGTTCTTTGATGTGGTAAATAGGGTGGATGTTCGCCATGCAATCTGTGACCACACGGCGGACTTCTTTGAGGCCCTTGTAAGGCCCCATAGCCGAGACGGTGTTGCCCTGTACGTGGATGTAACATTCTGTGAGAAGTTCGAGCGCCTTTTGGGTAGAGCCATTGGGCCCAAGGATCCGTTGTCGTCGTTTCACGAAGCGGTCCTTGTTGCGAACTAAGTTCCGTATTTTGATAATGTCTGCTGCTCGATCGTCTCTCATGATTTCGATGGCCTTCTCTCTTGGCACACTACGAGCTAGGAGTTTTAAGAGGTCGCGCGCTTTGAGGATAGCCGCCGGGTCAAAGGTTTTCCGGGTTGTCTTGACAGTCATGCTCCCTTCCACCAAGTCCAGTTGACATACTATGCCGTGCTTCTCCAGGACACGTGTTATCTCGGGCCATTCTCTTCGCAAGTAGACCTCGCGGTACTTGGGAAAAAGAGTAGCGAAGGATGATTCCTCGGTAAAGGTACCGGCAATGTTGTCGGCAGATGTGAATGGGTCGATCTTCCATTTGTCAATGTCATCGGTATCCCAGGGCTTGTCTTTGTTCTGCGTGCTGGGCATCTTTGTGACTGAATGAGAACTTGCTGCACTGCTGCTTTGCGAAACACAAAATCGAGGTTGGGAGTTGAAAAGCGGTGGCAGAACGCTATGATCGGCAGGATCAAACTCCGACATACATCAAACTTGATCAATCGGTTCTCGTGAACCGGCTATGTGCAAACGAGGCCTCGTACTTTGTACACCCGCTGAAGACACCGATATGCACGTCGCTGAGACCAATTACTGTGGGCAGTAGGTGATCCGACCGAGATGTTCCCTTGTGGACAGTCACAACGTGAAGTCCAGACACAGCATAACTTAATCGGACCCATTGTTCGATACATGAATGATTGTGCATAACTACGGCGCAACATGATCCAACATTCTCCCATACTCGTACCCGCACCGCAGAGATATGCTCACGAGGACCAGTAAGTAGCGTACTTGCTTGCGCCCTTGATCACATCGACAAAGTTCTTCGCGATGATTCGGTCGGTCTGCTCACTTGGGTGCAACTCGTCGTACCACAGGAAGGAGTCCGGGCTGTTAGTTCGGGCACAGACATTACCGGCTAGGTTGCAGTGATTGTCCCAGCCAGTGGCGTTCGCGGGGAGGGTGCCGTTCAGGTAGGCAGATGGGTTGTAGTAAATGTCCGAGATCTAGGACCTGTCAGCTCTCGCTCTTCATCTCTGCAGATCAGCCGGCTTTAGGATGCTCACCAAGGTGTACATGTCCATGACTGCGAAGTGTGCGCCCGGGTATCGGTTCGCAACGATGAGCTCGTACGGCACTTGGTACTTGTAGATATCGTTCACCGTTACCGCCGACTCCTTCATCCTGTAGCTGACCTCTGTAATGTTGCTTGGCTTGTCTGGCCAATAATGGCTGGGTCCTACGCCCCCGTTCTCTGGCAATCCATACAGCGGCGACAACTGCAACGGGGCGATGTTTTGCAGCACGAAGTACCGGCCGCCATTTGCGTAAATGGAGTCGAGTTGTTCAAAAACGCAGTTGGTGTAGTCGACAATTGTCTTCCCGGGAACCTGAGAGTCGGTAAGTAGCGCCTTGTCGCCAAGGTCGTTCGTACCAATCCACATGCTGTAGACAGTAGAGTCGGCAGGGTTTTTCATGTACTTCTGACCGTTCGGCTCAACGTATTTGCTGTCGGCAATAAAGGCAGGAATCTCGTATTCTTTCACGGAGGGGAAGTTCGCATGAATTGCGTTGAGGATTCGCGGTGTGATCTCATTCGAGCACACTGCGCCACTGACAGCATAGTCATAGATGTTACAGCCGGTATAGTACGAGACGTAACGAGGCCAGACACGCCCGCCACTTGCGGTCATGGTGCTGACGGGTCCAACATAGCCGACTGGTGGTGCTGAGCCGTTGTTCGCAATGAAGTAGGCTAGGCGGTTCTCGTCCGTGTAGCTGTCACCAAAGGAGACAAGGGAGGTCAGGTTCTTGAGGCCCCATGCGTTGCGAGCAGCAGCAGACGCGGACGGGCAAGTAGCAGCAGCGGAAGAGGCAGGTGATGCGGAAGAAGTAGGTGCTGAGGGAGCAGCTGCTGAAGAAGCTGGCGAGGAAGGGGCTGGTGCAGAAGAAGCCTGGGCGTAGTAGTGGTTTCCCCAGGTTTCATGAGGTTGAGGAGCTCCGTGGTTTTCCTGACCCCATTGCGGGGGGGCTGCGGAGACAACACTGAAGCCTAGAGCCGCAATAGGAACAATGGTGTGAGAGAAACGCATGATTCCAAGTGTTCAAGATGAGTGAGCGACTGATGGGAATGCGATGGGAGAAGCTGCACTACCTACTTATATAGCTAGCGAAGCAGACCATCATCACCGTGCAGACCCATACATGCCATTTCCAGACGAGGTGCTGTCTTCCCCTCCCGCTTAAATGACTCCCGCTTAAATGGCATCTCGGTTATGGCGATGCGCAGGTACGCGATGCCGACGGAGCTTTTAAGTGAGTCGCTCAAAGTCAAGCAGCTTGAACTGTGTGATGACGGTAGTGGAGCCGCGCAAAGTGCGGGGATCGTGAACTAAGGCAACGTGAGAGTGGGGTAGTCAGAAGCTCTTGAACACTTCGGGTTACGAGGTACCTCGAATGCGTGGCTCTCAACACGGATACTATGCTGTGATTCTGAGCTAGACAACGTCTTGAATCCATGGTATCCATGTCTTTCGAGCGGTCGCGATGCGGGTTCGTCATGAACAACTTGCCGTGGAGTGCCGGGTTTTAGGCTCTGGACTTCATCTGCCGGCTCGGGCTTCGAAATACGACGTTCACCAGCAGACTTGGGCCGAGCGAGTGCTGGCGGTGACTCGAACGTCGACCCAGACGCACGCAGTAATCACCAAGCAGACACGCGTGTAAGAGGAGCTGGAAAGACGCGGGGACTCGTATATTTGCGTGATCATTCGAGTCATAGGACTGCTGCTTCCTTGCTGTACATTGGGCTTTGGAAGAAACAGAGACCAGACAAATATCGACTGTGACGTTTCCTTGGGTGGCGATGCGATACAGGTTTTCCTGCATACAATACGGCTCAGTCGCTTTTTGCCGGCGCAGGGCATCCGCCCCCAGCTTAGCCGTCGTACTCGACGAATTCGGGTTCTTTTAGGATTAGGTTTGTTCCTTGTGCTTTCGACATAAGGGCGCACCTGTCTTTCGTACGCGTTACTGACTTGGGGTAGCCATTCAGGACAGGAGCTGCAAGCATCCAGGACCGGTCTGTCCTTCCTCTTGCGCGCCGTAATACAACGATGTCAGCTCTGCGTTGACCAATGCGATACTTGGCCATTACAACGTTCATCTGCATGTTCAAGACATGTTGTTGCAAGTAATAGTACTGCAGCAACGCCGGGAACATGTCTCGGTCATGTACTTTTAGGTGTTCTGTTTGGGCATCGGCCACATCTTCCAGACCAGCCTTAGAGTCCACAGGTGTGAGGCTTCGTGTAGCTCTTCCCTTTACTTCCCAACAGTCAGAGACCACCACCGGGGCAGACCCAATCGATTGTTGAACGTGCCTGGGACGAGGCGTCGGGCCGTTCGGGAATCGATGCACGTCGGTCGCCCCGAGACGTCAAACCCGGTAGAAACGCGTTGCCGTCGGAGATCTCTCCGCAGACTGAATGCGACAACAAAGGCCAATCTAGAACATCGGGGCGAGCCAAGGAGACAAGCTAAGCACCAGGAGGACAGAGGGGGCCTGGGAAAACGGGCTGACATCACGTGTCTGAAATCGAATGCGGGCCCTCGCGAAGGATCACGTCCGCGTCCCCGGGCTAAGAGGTAACCAGCTTCTTCCGGCAAAGAATAGGTGACCAAGCGTGACGGAAGCTGCGGGACTGGGTACGAAGCTCGAACTCCACACGCCTCAAGCGCACGCTTTGAAGTACTCGGGGACTACATCGGCTGCTGTCCTTCCATGAATACGTGCTGCGAGAGTCAACGACGTAGGTCGCACGGACAGTGTCGCTGTACTCAAGTCTCGTGATGTTAGTTACCTTACTACCAAAGGCAAATGGAAAGCGAATTTTGTGCACGTCGGATCGCCACGGCCGAGACCTTTCACGGCGTTCCGATTGTCAAGGCACTGGGATCCTGAGCGAGCTCGTTTCCAGTCTGTCGGGTCGGGTACTGATTCTTAAGTACTGTACCTCCAAAGCTTCACTCTTCCCAGTTCATTGTGTGCCTCACTCCTCGAGAACCGCTATCCAACAGAACCCTCTCGCAGTGACATAGCAGAGAGGGCCTCATAATTTGCCTGTGTGCTGTTCCGCATCCTTCAAAACACATCACTGGAGCCCCTGGTGTCTCTGCTACAAGGCTCAGGACCTCGTCATCCGTGATCATCGCCTTGACTCTACCTTGTTTCGTTGAAGAGTGCACGACAACATTGTTGGATACATGTCTTCCTAATAGCATCGAATACGTTACCTGCCTCATTTGGATCGGGGTCAGCATATCTTGTGCGAACTTGGAGTCATGGCCACTACTAACAAGAGCGGTGTTGTCTCGCCGCCGTGGTAAAGTAAATGCCGTTCATGTAGACGCACCAGTGGCAGAGAGACTATGAGATCTTTGCTGACGCTGTGTTCTCTTAGATCCTCTCTTGACACAGTAGAGACAAACAACTCCAGCCAAAGCCAGGTTGTCGTGCGGGAAAGGACTCAACGTCATGTTTCTCCTCTGGTTACCGAGTCGGACCATGTCTAGGCTCGTCCAGTAGAAACATGATACACTCTCGGTTTGGCCGGGACTACTGAATCCAGTCCGGCGTCCTCAACGTTCTACACGTCACGGATGAGGTCTCTGTACGCCTTACAGACGACTTCGACGCACTGTCGTCGGAAACCTCACAGGCAACAGCTGCGGTGCTCGCGGCTCATTCGGTAAAATCCATATCTGGACGAGAAAAGGTTCATAGCGGAGCTAAATGTCGATCTTACTCGGACGGTGATTGCTTGGAAGATAGCGCAGGCCGTTGACGCACTCAACCGATCCCTAGCAATATTGAGAGTCGAACCATAATCGAAACACGTGGACCGAAGCCACAAGTTGGTGGACCTCGTGTGAGCGGAGTCCATGGCCGGAGGAATCAGTAGTATTGAGCTGTCTGGACTGTCGTCCGAAACGGGATACTCTAGTCGCTGCAGACGGGGCTGACGAGGTTCTGAATATTTAGGAACATTCTGGAGTTTGGGACCCTGTCGTTAGTCCATCGATCAAGCTCCTCGTCCCAATTTGTGACGTTAGGTCCTCGTCGAAGCTGTTGCAAGCCTCAAAGCTCCACCACCTAGTCCATCTGGATTTTTGGACGGTCAACAGAACACGCGGAATAATTGGCGTCCAGAATCTATCTTAAGGAAGGGTGTTACGCTTGAAGGTTGTTCGAGACTTCTCTCGCATCAGTGGCACCATTGGAGCCTGCTTGGACATATCAAAGGACGCAACCCGAGATCAACATTGGGGGGGTTCGAAGAGGAGCTGGCCGAGCGAGCGAGCTAGAGAGTGGTCACCAAAAGACTTCATTGTGGGCTGGGTGACTGACAAGACAATGAAAGTTCGGGATGATAGATATCAAACGTTTCACGCGAGAGATAGGCTTTTCTTGTCAGCCCAAACTGGCCGCTTATCCAGCCATAGGATGGTATTCCCGAGCATACCATGAGTGGATCTTCAACGCACCGACAGCAGAGCCAGCAGAGATAAAGGAATCCACCCAGGAGTGAGTCTGCAACGACAACCACAAAACCGGTACTATCACGCCCAGCACCTCGATCCATCACGGGAATAGCGCATACACGGCATGCCTGCAAGATGGCTCTCTAGGCAGCCTTTGGCATCATCGCCGACGTTGCCGTTTCTGACCAAAGGCAACGTATCTGTCCCAGCATCAGCTTATGATACAGGGTAGGGGATTGCACGATCACTGACAGTGTCAAGTATAGTCGCAACCTGGTGTTGTTCATCTCTTGTCGGGCCATCTCAACCAAGTCCGCTACATCGGCGCGCGGAATCCCCAGCAGCACTGTAAATGGCCATACCGCGAATGCTCCAAGCAAGTGGCTCATGTTTGCTTGCATTCGTAGACCAAGCTGTCTGTCCAGTCCGCCTGCCAAGGGATCAGCAAACTCTGTTCAATGAAGCATTCTCCAATGATTGGCTCATTCGGCTTCCGCAAAGCAGAACGGCAGTTGGGAGTTTATAGACTTCCTCTACCCTATTCCTTGCATCTCTCACGTACGTTATCGTGTAGCTGGAAAAGCTTAGATGCCGAGTCTTCTCAACTCTCTTGTAAGAGTCTCTCATCCCTGAAAACTAAAACGCTACATCTCCTCTGGCGTTGCCAACTCTGCAAGAAGGTCTGAATGTGGCAAAGGGATTGCACCGTACCTGTTGGCCAGCCACCGATAGGTATGTTTCTTGGAAAGCTCTGGATCTCTACAAGGTTTGCCGTTCTCAGAACGTTCTGGAGACTCCTACCAATACGTGGATCTCGTCCTAGGTCTTCCATGACTCGCCGGTAGTTTTCTACCCAAGTGTTGAGGGCGGGCATCTCTTCGCGTAGACCGCTGTCCGATTGGAAGATGTAGTCGAATTCTGCAAGCTGCACCCAGCCGCCTCGCTTCGACAGTTTCACCAAGTCGCTGACATACTCTACCCATCTTCCACTATCGATCCCAGGTGCCACCAGCCGGGAGTGCACAAGATCGAACGATTCAGGTCGTAAACTGCTCGTCCTGAACGGATGGTTCAGGTCCCATTGGAGAAACCGTAGATTGCCTTCTGTCTCCGCTGATGGTGGTATGAAGATGTCGAGCCCTGTCACCTACGGTTGACCATCAGCTCATACTATGGGAACAATGCTCATCGTTGCAGCAACCTGTCCAACGTTCAGAGGAGGCGGCAAGAAGCTTTTGCTCGTGCCTCTCAATACCAGTATGCTGTACGTTATGATCTAAGGATGGAGTGGTGAGGAGTACCGCCATGGCCGCCATGGCTTTGAAAGAACCATGGTTACCCCGGAAGGCCGATTCGATGCTTACCTCGCAGTCTGCAAATTCTCTGGCAACATGTGCGGCCCACGAGGCTGGACCGCATCCGCAGTCGAGAATGTCTTCGGGTTGGTCCACCGGAGGGAAGAAAAGCCTTTGCTCGAAATACTCGTATAATATCTCGTGCTGGTCAATCAGCCTGTCCTCTTCTGTCTATATCAGCGTCAGTACACTATGCACAACTATAAACGGACCTGCCTATTGGCCAAGAGAACACGAGAAACGATCGTTGTTACGGTCCTTTCTTCAGCTTGATGGATGAGCGGTTGCAAGAGCAAGGGGAAGCCACAGATAGGAAGTACCTCGTCTATTGGCACGCAGTATATCCTTTTCTCGATCGAGTGTCTCTGGAAGTCACGATCGTGTATGGATACTGTCTCTTCGAGTCCTGGATAAGATTCCTCGGACATCTTGCGACTAGTCAGTCACAGAGGAGTTGGAGAGGAACTCGCGAGTGTTGCACTGACAATAGCCTGTTGGAGGAGATTTGGGTGATTGTTGACGCTCGTTGAGAAGAAGAAGGAGATGAAAAAGAAGCTTCGCTCTTTCCTGACCATTTAGCAAGCCTCACGACACCTATCAGAGTGAAACAAGACCACCCCTCCAGAAGCGACCATTAGTCCCCGAGGCCAAGGGACTGCAGAACACCGAATGTAGTAAGGGTCTGAGTCGTCCTCGAATATCATGATAAGTCGAGTCCCTAACCTGTGTAGGATAGCGGTTCCCATCAACTGGCCTCCATGAATGACCTCGCTCTTCCGGAAGTAATGCCTGCAACCATGCGACGACGGAACCCACTTGCGGAGCGGCCCAAGGTAGTGGATCGGGAGAAGTACAAATTCTATTTCACGCGGCAAGGCGTACCAATAGGCTCGCTCCCCCAACCCAATAAATTCGCTCATCTGACATGGTTACGGAAGGGTCCAAGACTGCAGGTATGCGACGAAACAAAGCTACGAGGTTAGTGGCGATCGGGCTAATTGCAAGTCATTGGCTGCGTTGTTGCAACTCAGCTTCTCTCTGTAAGCTACATTCTAAGTACCTCTGGCGATGACAAGACCCAGAGTGCAGACGCGTCCATCGAAGCCACTGGCGCGGGTGGATGTACGCTCGGTACTGTATCTCCTTCAGCCAAAACGCCACAGGCTCAACTTGGCCGGAAGCTAGCATGTTGTTGACGCTTTTGGCCTCGCCAAGATGCAGGACTT